>WMED01011654.1:0-15159 GCA_019650415.1 Pipa parva
CCAACACCAAGTAAATTAGAGAGCCAAACCAACACCAAGTAAATTAGAGAGCCAAACCAGAGAGAGAGCTTGTCTTTCTAAACTGACTGTTAATCCCATAAAAAGGTATCGTCATGTATTGCAATACTCATTTTATATATATACTGTATATATATATATAATTACATAAAATGGTATATGTAGTATATAATATGGAGATATATATATATATATATATAGTGGCATATGGCTTTTAGGTTCACCAGGCAAAAAAGTTTGAGGGAAATGTATCAAATAATTCTAATGTAAAGAATTGTTGAGGCAAAGTTGTTTCTCATCTATTTATTGCCAATGTATTATTGTATTATTCACTTTTCCTTCATTTTGCCCCAGCGGCACTTTTTCCATTTTTGCAGAAATCCGTGTTTAAAACCAAAAGCAATTGATGTATGAAACTTCGAACCCTTTTAAGATCTATTTTAAGTAAAATGAATGCCTGATGCATATATTAGGACCCTATACCCATCCCTGCCAGTGGGGTAGAGGGGGAATATTTTGAGATTGGGGAGTAGGGGGCGAACCAGGTAGTCAGGGATCAGAAACAGTGCCAATGCTGCCACCTAAGGACCCCCTAACTTTTTTGTCTTGGGAGGCCTTAAAAACAATAAAAGTGCCCTTCTATCCAAAGACTTGCCCATATCTTATTGGATCATGGGTGAAGAGTCCATTACATATTGCCCACACGCCTCCAATAAAAACATCATTTTGAATTTACCAATTGTCATTTTGGGTCCGATTTTATTTGCATGTTTTTTGAATGACATTTTTATATTTAGGTTGTGTGACTGCTTCTGAGAAATAATTGTAAATATACGGTGCTTTTTGGTCAACTGTTTTTTTAAGAGGTTGAAATCTAATATAACATATATAATGTTATCAGTTTTGTTCAGTGAAATAGTAAAATCTTACTGAAAGATCAGTTATTGAACAAAGAGATAAATAATACATTTGCCATTTGTTGAAAGGCAATCTAGGGCATTAATATTAATATTAGTATATTAATACACAATACTTTCAGTTGTGTGTGCAGTAAATAGGGCATGCTGCCTATATGATATTTATATGTTTATTCTGAAAGAGGAGATTATTATTTTGTGGTCTAGTAATATATTGTAGTGTACTGGAGAGTACTTGATGTGGCCTCGATTGTTGTCCATTCTTTTCTGTCCATTCAGCATCAGAAAGTAAAAATCCCTCAAGCAGAGCTTAGAATTAAGCAGCCATCTAAATCTTTGCATATTATTTCATGAATATAGGTCACAACAGCAAGAATGCTCTTACAGTTTTTACACAGATGCAGTCCTTCCCAGGAAATCATGTCCCAGTTACTGAGGAGATAAGTGAACTCGCTGTAGAAAAATGAAATGAAAAAAAAAAAAAAATCTTTCAGTCATAGAAAGAACATAAACAACATTGCATCATAATATTAAAATTTCAGTGACAATACCAGATCCAGTTCACGTGATGTTTATTCCTTAAAGAGACATTAACCCCTATCGTTCTCAAGGTTCATACTGTATGCCTGGGAATACTAGCTACCTTTTAATAGCTACGCCATAAGCGCTTACAATACAAAATGATTTTTATGGATGGTACAGCTGTATATTTATATTGTAATAGCTCTTTGACTTGAACCAAGTTATCCTCCTTTCGATCCTGCAAGGCCTGTTTTGCTCGCATTTCAGCTGCAGGTGGACTGAACATTCTAATTGGCCCAACGGATGATAAATTGTAAAATGGAAGTGTTACAATATTTCCTCATTAAAGAGGGTATTATAAAACGCTTGAAATATTTATTAACTAGTTCATTTACAGATATAGATCACATCAGTGTAAAATCCTCTTAGGTATTCCTTATTTTCTTTTTTTTCAGTGTTGTTTTGAGTGAGTAATTCCACCTAGCTGTGATTCAAGAGCTTGTTAAATGAATTGCAGAAGTACCGCATTCTTTAATAGCCCTCATTTGTTTCTTTAATCGGCTGTGCATTTTTAAATTCCAAACATTACCGTTGTCTTTATCTTGCAGATCCTCCCTATTTTACCCAGGGTTCATTTTTGAAAAAGGATATGAAGATTTCTACAGGAGAAACTGCGAATAAACAGTGATACTGTTGCAAGGCCACTATAAATAAAGTTCATGAATTCTCAACAGATTCTTGTTCTTGAGGCCAATAGATTTTGCATTCTACCTCGTGGCAAACATTCAAAATCACATGAAACTACTTTTCACATTCTGCACGTGCTGTCATTGAACATGCTGTGTGATAATAAACATTCTTGTTTACATCAAACATGCTGTACATAGCTGTGAAGGATTGTTACATAAACAGATATGTTCATCAGACATGCCAGAATCACTGGTATTGAGCTTGTGTATTTTGTTCTATGTATACTATATAGACTCTTTCAAAGTTAATAAGGGAAAAGGGTTCATTTTTAATGACAAAATGGGGACATTCTAATAGTTTTATAGAGTATAAATATTTTAACGTCATTAAAATGTAGTATTAAAGAAAATGACTTGGAATTACAAGCAAACTCAGAAAAATCAATTGGTCTTATTAGTTTAATTCATTAGAGGTACATTATCATCTCATCAGCCAAAATAATTCTGATGACATTTTATTTTTCAGATCAACACCTACTTATTGAATAACTGCTAGAAAGTGAAGTGTGAAAAATGAAAGTATTTTGCCAAACACTTCCTAGAATCAAATGACAGCTTCATCATAGTTCTTGGAAACAACAATAGCTTGACATTTAAAGGGCCACTAGTCCTTAAATGCCTAAATGAATTTGTATGTTGCATGGTTTAGAAATAATAACAAAGATAAATGAGAAGGGGTTTCTTACATTTAATCAGAACCCCTCACGAAAGATACATTCTTTCAGAATAAATCATCTTTAGTTTAAAAGACGATTATTTCTTACACCTTATTCTTACACCTTATTTACACTATAAGGTGCTTTGGATACTGTCAGTGATTTGGTCTGTTGACTTATCTATTTATGGGGTTACCAGTCTGCATTTAAGTTTGGTCAAAAATAAACGGAATATAGGAGGTTTACTGATCAGTTCTGATAAAGTACCCAAGGAATGTTCACCTACAGTGGTAATTACTCTTATTTATTACTGAGGTTTATTTAAATTCCGATACAATATTTTAACCATGGGGAACAGCCTGTTGTATTCCCTACCAATTCAGAATATCATTTACTACTCTCTACTGGCTATTGGATGTGTAGATAGTGTTATTAGAAATAAGGATTTATTTTTAATCACATTCTTCACAAAATATTCAATAGGGGTAAATATAAGGAGCACAAAAAAATGTAAAATGACATTATGACATCCTTGCTTTCCCCATAAGAAAAATGAAATCTTGATTTTTTTTTTTAAAGTTACAGGAAATTTATATGAAATGATTATTTTTTTATTGTAAGTTCAGTCAGAACTCTAAAAATTTTTTTCCTCCATATACTTTCATAATAACATAGTTACATACTGTATTTTTTGCTCCATAAGACACACCTGACCATAAGATGCACCTAGTATTTTAAGAAGGAAAATAAAAAAAAAATATTCTGAACCAAATGGTGTACTAAAATATTTAATAATATATAGCACCCCTCCCCTTCCTGCCTTACTTTTTAGATTTATTTCTATTTAAAGAGTAATAATAATAGTAACATGGAAGTTGTATATGTTTAAAAGATGCCAAGACACATATTTTTGATATGCTAACTGCTTATTGCTTGTAAGGATGCTGTAAGATCAAGTCCCATGGAATTGTATAAATCGATTAAGCCTCTGTTAAATGTTTTAGTTACTGTTGTAATAAAGTAATCTGCAAATGGGTAAACACTATCACATCATCAGCACAGATGCAAATTAAACACACTTGTGGATTGATTCATGTTGATAAATATACACATAATAAAATTGATTTAGCTATGAAATAGAATTGATCATGATGGTAAATTAACATATACATTAATGTGAACTATCTACCAATCATCATAAACTCTTATACTTGATTCATAGAGAACAAGTTGACACAGTATAGTATAAATTAAGATTCAGGACAATCTATATTTTTCTTTCTAAAATGCTAGGAAAAGAAGGACACAATATGTTTATTTATTCAGCTACATTTTTCACATTCAGTTATTAAATGAAACAGTGGTTTAGGACAGGACAATATGAACTATTAGGTTAGGTTTTACAGTATAGTAACCAGCACTCTATCTTCTGTGACATTTAGAAAGGATTGAAAAAGAAGGTATTGATTTGCATCTTGCAATACTTATCAAGTTTGTTTTCAGGTAAAATGAGTAAATAACTCTAAGTAAGGTATGTATAATCAAGTAGAGGGTAATAGTAGATGCCAAGCTTGAATATCATTCATAATGTTTTACAGTTATTTGAAACTGTAAGTTAAACCTTAAAAATTGATTTTTATACTTGATTTAGAATGACATAAAATTGAACACTATTTTGAAATAACAGTTTGTTTGAATTCATTGCTCTCAGGACCTTTTAATTGTTACTAGAGAGTTCTAGCCTAAAATACAATTTCAGAAATAGAAGGTGTCATTATAATGATTAGATTACCTTGTCCAGTCAGTAGCCAGGCACCTTTAACGGTTCAGATAAGAAAAAGACTTAAACATTCAACAAACACCAACATTTTGTTGACAGCTTAGAAGTGAAGTTAAAAAGGTAAAAATGAGTGAATCATTCAATAACTGCTGTTTGGGGAGGTCCACTAATATTTTCTCTAGCCTCAACTACTACGGTAGGTCACAGTGAACAGTTTATTGATTGTATTTAAATATTTTGCAGGACACTCATGAAAGTTATGTAACAAGCGGGAACTTTATTGTGAAGGACAGTTAAATTGTCGTTCTAGGGACACTTCGATTGCAAAGTTGCTGTAGAGCCTCGGATATGACATCACCATGGAGATTTTTGTAAAATTAGCAGTGAAATCATAGATACTGTCTATTATTGTTGAGTGGCCTTATAACTCAAAATCTCGCTTCGTTGTAGTTGGATAAATATTATTGTTACATTAAGTGAATAAAGTGATATAATTAGAAATCATTATTCCTACAGACTGATTTTTCATCTCTACAAATTTGATAATATTGACACTTTTAATGTAGTTCTTTCAGTATTATTAAAATAGTAGGTATGGGTTAACGATTATCAAATAAATTGTGTTGAATATCTTTTTACACAAGAAATATATAATGTAACTGCACAAATGCACAGAAGATTCACAATAAATAAATTAATAATGTTCCAAGGCAAGCTCTTCCTTGTTGAAAATGTGCCGTGGTGCAGCAAAGCACATGGACAGATGCAGCAACATATTTTTTAAAACGCAAAGCTGTTGATGATGATCTATAGATAATGAAGCATGACAAGTTTGGAATTCATGAACCACAGGTTTTCCAGGGTAGAAAACAAGTAAATCCAAGTTCTGTCTGAAAATAAAAAAGAAATGAAATATTACACCTCTGAGCCCTTTAAAGGAACTGCTAGAATTTAACATGCAAGTTGAAAGGAGACTATCGATCATGTAATGTTCATATTCCTCTTTTTAAATATATTCAAAACCGAAACTATGATGATTTATAGTTGAGATAAATAGTAGAAAAATACAGTTCCAATATATAGTATATATATACATATATATATATGTGTGTGTGTGTGTGTGTGTGTGTGTGTGTGCGCACTTTCACCCCAAATGTATTTCTAAATCAAATTAATGTTGTAATATTGTTGCCATTATTATTGCCTTATTGTAAATTATTATAAACTGTTTTGCCCTTTTTCATTATAAATTAACACCATTTAGGATAAATCAGCAAATTTTCATGCAGGTCTATGAAGATATTTCCGTTAACATATCAGAAAATGTTGATGACAAAATCAGAATGTGATTTCAGTGGCTGACTGCCATATTTCCTTACTAGTGGTCTTATTGGGTTGCTCACTCATACTTTGCTAAATTATTAACTACCCAAAATTCAGATGGTAGATAACTTGTTCTGTCACCAACTGCCCTACGTCCCAAACCAGCCCTAGTATGGCAAGGGTTATAATGATCAGAGCTACATGTTCTGTTTTTGCTGAACAGCTAATTCTTAGAGTAAGATCTCCTGGATTGCCTAAGCTTTTATTATCGCTGCAGTGCCATTTTGTATATGGACTAATTTTCCTATCTGCAAACTACCTATAAATACATAGACACAGTCAGGTGCTTCTGGGAAGAGATGGATGACCAAATTTAACCTATTTAAATTGATCTCAAAAGCTAGCACTTTAAGAAAGAAAAACATGTATATACCTTCTGGTTGCATGTGATAACATAAACACGTGAGATTATCTTATGCTCATCAGTTTTAGTATGGTTCTTTTTTTCACTGCCTGCAAACAGAAGATTTAGTGGCATTTAGTGTAGCAGCAATACACAAACCTAATTATGTATTTTAAAATGCTTTTTTTAGATGTTACGCATAGACATAGAAATATGTGATACATATAAACATTTCAAATATGGCAATCTTGTGTATTAGCTTTTGAATCAATTGTGATCTGTAATGTATCTGTACAGCTTTTTGCTATGGTTGCTGTTAAGGAGTACATTGTTTGAATGACATAGGACCTTTACTGTTGCAACTACTTTGTCCTGATTATAGATTTCTGTAATGTATTAATGATAAATGGAGCTCACATGTCCCCTCCTCCAATCAAAATCAATTTCTCCTGATAAAATATAAAGCTAGCAATGTGATTAAACTTACTTCTCTAGCTGCACATTCTTATCTGGTTTTTCCTTGGCATGACACATCTAATCACCATGAAAGTCCAGACTTTGAGTTCTCTTCTTTTATTTAATTATCTGGCACTTTCTAACTTCAGTCTGACAGTTACAGGCATGTGCAGATTCATTTTACTTAATATGCATTTTGAACATTAATATTGATAACAATGGCTTATGTTAGAGCTCAGATTCCTTTGAATCTAAAATGTTCTGAAAGAAATAACACAAATTGGAAAGACTGTTTGCATAATCATTTCATAATGACACATTTAAACAGACAATAAAGGTTCAGGCAGATTGTCAGCTTTTAAAAAGCTTAAAAGGTGAAATTTACAAAACTCGAAAAGGTCGCTTTTGTCCTTTTTGAGTTTTTTTCAATATAAAAACAGCTGTTTGATCTAAAAATATCGACCGATTTTTCTTCTGATTAAAACATTTCAATTTAATTTTTTCAATCTTCTTTTTTTTTCCTGTGGAAAAGTAGCCACACTTTACATAAGTACTTTCACTACTTTTCCATTAAAAAAAATTCAATCGAAATGTTTCGATAGGAAAAAAAAAAAAAAAAATCAATCGATATTGGAGTATATTTTATTTGACTTATATTCAGTGGTTATTAATTTGCAGAGACTTTCCTACAGAATCTCCTCAGTATGGAATCTCATGACACTGACTTAATTTACAGGCTTGAGAATTTTATAAAAAGAAAAAAACAGTCAGGTGGGTAGCTGCACTGTGAGGTTTCACACCTGCAAGATTCTGATTGGTTACTATTTTAAAGTCTTTCAGTCAGACCCTTGTGTTAAAATTCCAAACAAAACTGCCTATGAGGAAGTAGATGACAGAGAAAAGCTCATGCAGTAAGAAGCTGTTCTGTATACTGGAAAATATTTAAATGAGTAAATAATATGAACTGCGAAAAGCATTTATCATTTTATTGACAAATGGACATACAATTAACTGTTGCTGACTATACTGTTCCTTTAACACTTTCATTAGGATCCAAGCTATATAAATATCAAGTATTATAAATGACACAGGTGAAGTAGGATTGCACAGCATGGGGATAACATCGTTTTTTTTTTATACTTCCCTTTTAAAAGAGTGTAATCTCTTCTGATTTATGTTAGATAGAGAAGAATTTGTAAGTAATCACTGAGTATCTGCGCAACTAATACTTTGGAAAGCCGTTTGCAAATAGATTTTTCTGCTTTGGAATCACAAGATGGTCAGATTAGGTTCATTCACACTTAAAAACCAATTTGCTCTGCTCACTCTAATGGGAGAACGTATTGTATCTTTTTGATCTGTTCCAAAATGTATTACTTGTCATTTTCTCCATTATTTTTTAAAGCACCAGTTACATAAGTTATATATTTTTCCTTTGGTCAGATCATTTATATCTGGGATTATCTGCCAACAAAACTTATATGAAAATGAACGCTCATTTTTCATATTGTCTTAGACAACAGAGTTATGAGTTAGCGGATAAAATATGCATCAATTCAATACACAATGTAACATTTTAAAGAAAGAATTTTGAATGCTTTCATTACTTAAACTATCTCTCATTCTGCAACAAATGAAACCAAATACAAAGCTTTATAGATCCATGATACAGTAATTATGATGAATCTGATGTATAGAAAATGACTGGCTTACAGCATTTTTAAGAAATGAATTCAATTTAGAGCTAAAAGTGAATTTAACATTGTTTTCAATTAAATGTTTCATTAACTTTATCATACTTTATTTTTAGATCTATAACAGTGCTCACTTCATCCAACCAAACTATTTCTGGTAAGTAGTTACTTTTATTTATTTGAATGCAACATTTACACTGTAACCTTCCAACTGACCAAAATATTTAACAAAAACCTGAAGATATTTTTGTTTAATGGGAATTACAATATGCAATTTCAGTGTACAAATGGCAGCAATACCTATCATTCATTTGCAGTTTTAACAAAGAATTTAGCTATTACATCATACAAATAGTTTTTATCTTAAAAACAAAAGCAGGTTCATGCTAAAGATTTCCAATTTACAAATTAAAGTGTAAGTAAACTCTGTATATATAAATACTCTGTTTACCTACTGTCAAGCAATAAATCAAACTAAGAAATTCCTGACTCACCTCTTAACTCAGCAGAGCTCAATATCCCTCTTCAACTGCATTGTCTCAGTGAAGGGCTTCCTGTTATGGGCAGTATAGGGTTAAAGACACCCACCTTTTCTAACTGACTTTTTCCTCCACAGCCGACAGCATAGGTGGTCGGGACAGGTCTTATCTGCCTTATCTGTGCAGGCTTAGGGCTATAAACAGGCTTTTCAGATAGGAGAGGGGGAGGAGAGATCGTATCTTTCTATATAGTTTGTGATGTCACTTAGGGGTGTGGCTTATTGGCACTGCTCAGGAAGAGTCTGTAAACAGAATGGGAGGGGGTGCAGGGCTGTTTGATTAAGAGGTGAGAACTCCTGATCCCAAAATTGTTCTTATATTTTAATGTTTAAATTTAGGTTTATGCTTTATAAATGTAAAATATATGTATAGTTTTGTCCATAACTTTACTTACACTTTAAGGGAACGCCATTACAGACTGAAAAGTAAATAAGTAGGTGATAAATATTGGAAAAATAATCTCAATGGTTGTAAATAGATGAACAATAATTGATATAAACTAAACTGTTCCTTTAGATCAGTAAACTATAACAGTATTTTCATCCTAACTCTATGCATAGGTCTGCAATATATTTGTAAGAAGCTATCTAATCTGAGATTCCTACACCAATAATTTTTTACTTTCTATATCATACATTTGTGACAAGACACTATATACTGGTTAACACTGTATACATTAAACATTGTACACATTGTTCTAGTAACATCTGGCATTCATAAGCAAATACCTTTACTGATAGTGTCTCTTGAATGCAGTTTGAAAGGGTACAATTTATCAGATCGTTATAGCTAGATGATCACAATAGTATTTGTTTTTCTCCACTTCTGAAATTTTTTTATTTTAAGTGTACGCAGATCCTGATTACTCATGCTTGACATTTGCCCAGTTCCCTAGGATACAGAATAATTTTGTATTGTATCACCTGCACTAAAATATAGAGGGTTTACCTGCGTGATACAATGCTTAAAATGGAAACCCATATGGATTGCCATGGCCATTAT
This sequence comes from Pipa parva, assembly GCA_019650415.1. Classification (NCBI taxonomy): domain Eukaryota; kingdom Metazoa; phylum Chordata; class Amphibia; order Anura; family Pipidae; genus Pipa; species Pipa parva. The sequence goes on from WMED01011654.1 coordinate 10,060, forward strand.
TTCTACTTAGTAAAATGTTACCTTTGAAATTGAATTCCTCATTTGTATTGCTTTGTGTTTGTTTTTCCTCTTTGCTGGTTGCAACCATATTTTATCTGTTAAATGAAGTTCCCAATGCCTAAAAGACAACAACAAACAAACAAACAAAGGAAAATATACAAATCAATCAAAATCATAAATTGAACTTCACAGATGACATTATTCACCAATAGGAATAACTACTATGCAAAAGGGCAATTTTCTTTAACTTGAGTTAATAGGCCTTTAAACTTCCTCCCATTCTTATCGTATTTTGAGAAACCTTATATTTAACTTAAATCCATCTGGACTGAAAGTACATCTAAGGCAAATATCAAATGGTTTGTGTGCAATCAAGTATGGTCTTCCCAAGTTGAAGAATTCTGGTATGTATCCAGGGTTGGGTGCAGAGTTTTCATCTACTACTGAAGGAAGTTTAAAGCCTGTAGAGAGTGTAACTCTTTAAACTTTATTTTGCATTAAATTAATTGCAAAAAATACCTTTATTTTATTGATTGAAGCTTTTCTAAAACCTATATCTCGCTTATAGATAAAGATATTTCTAAATCACCTGAATGCAATCATGCTTATATGTAATAAAAAGTCTTTCAAGGCTTTATCCTGGATCTACAATCCCTTTTATAGGAAAACCACCTTGTGCAGTTCTCCAGCCATCATTAGGATTACTAAGCTTGACTTAGAATGTCCCATATCAAATGAAATTTTATGTTTTGTGCCCAATAAACCTCTCTTGTTTTAAGGCTTCTAGAAAACAAGCCTTGTCCTAAAAACTGAAGATCTTAAGTATGCACACATCAAAGTGCAGGAATATGATGGAAAACCTCTTACATAGATCAAAGGAGCACAAAAAATCCACAAGAGAAATATGTTTCGTGATTTCACATCTAGTTAACAGGAATGAAGAAATAGTTGTTTTTTTTTCTTTTTGGAAACTACAAATGCATATAGAGTCCATTGAAAATAGAATATCTAATATATTTACTTTTTTTTTAATTTGCTTATTAGCAGTTGTTTGCTTTGTTATTTTTGCAAAAACATGATTTCTATTTTATTAATATGATGTTCAGCCTCCATTTTACAATAGATATTCTGTTTACTTCCACTTGTAATGATAACTTTAAAATCAGATTAAGTCCTCCATAATTCTTCCCTAATAATAATACATATAATATACTTATATTTTTATTATCTCACTTTTAGGGGGTAATTCAGCATAGTGCGAACTTACCTCCCGATCCTTCTCATCAGCTCGCAGAGACTGTTACACGCTCGCTGATGTCCTACACGTGGACATCAGTGAACGCTTTAAAGGTATTTCAGTCTCACGAGGCGACTCGAGTGGTCTCGCCGAGACTTTAATACCTTTAAAGTGTTTGTTGATGTCCACGTGTAGGACATCAGCAAACGCGTAACAGTCTCTGCGAGCTGATGCGAAGGATCTGGAGGTAAGTTCGCACTATGCTGAATTACCCCCTTTGTTTTATAGCTGAGGGTTGTAATCTTTCCTAACACCTGCTCCTTCTTTATCACCACTCAGAAATGTAAAGGGTAGGATCTATGAAGCCAGGAATTTATTATGGTGCTCTGTTGTTATAACACATGTACTTTTATTTCTTTCCCAGCTTATGATGCAGTATTTTTATCTGGTCTATACTGTAACTGCCTCTTTCAGTTAAAAATACAAAAATAAATCACTATAATCCATCTTATTTTGATAATTGATTAATAATATATTCTATATGATAAACTTCAAAAAGAAAAAAAAAAAACAGATGTAAAGGCTAAACACAATTTTATTGCTCCATACAATAGCATTTATATCAGCTGGAAAAGGCTTTGCCTGTATGTGTAAGATGTTCCATCCTTGTCTTTTCTATCTGTTCGTACTATCCAAGAATTCTTACCATTTTGACTGTTACTAATAAGACATTCCTTTTAGATATATAAATATATTTATATATTTGAGTTAGAGGACTGTACATTGGTTTGCAAAAGAAAGAAATGTAACTCTATTATTCTATTATTCTATTATTCTGTGATATAAAGTTCTGATTAAGTAGACGCACACTATTTAATTCACAAAAAGATACATATCAGCTTGAATTGTTTGTGATTTAGATGTTATAATTTTCTTTACAGATTATCAACCAGAATATAATGCATAGAACTTAACAATATGGCAATTCCTTACAAAACTTAGAAATCCTGAAAAATCTGATAAATACTGTATTGAAGATTCAAAAATTAACCTTTTTACATAGTTAGTAATAGAGTTTTCTTAAAACAACAAAGAAAATGATAATTTTATATTATTATAATATTACATATATTATAATTTATTACAAAAAAAGAAACATCTTGTTTTCTTTGTAATAAATGTTTATTTTGAAAGAAAAATCATTTGATGTTTTTTAAAACTATTTCATATGCTCCTAAATGAGTTAGGCTCTAAATTTGGCTGATTCTTTTTTCTTTAGTTAATATTAATACTCTGGTAGGCATCCAAAAAACCTTGGATATTTTATTGCATGGATTAACATGAGAGATTGGATTAACTAAAATTATTGCTTTAGGTAATGTCAGGGATTTATGGTTCTACTTACTGTTTATATTGCTCAGAAATAAATTGATAGGTGGAAAAAATCTTATATTTGAAATTAAGGACAAAAAGACATATCAAAAACATATTTACATGCAAGTCTTAAGTTCAGTTGTTGTATTTTACATATATTACAGTAAGGTATAGTAACATTATTTGTTTCCAAAATATTTTTTTTATTGTTAGATTCATAAAAAAGCATTAGTAGGTAGTCTGATATCATTGCTATTACAGCTACCACATTATTGTATATCATTAATAGCTAGGAGCAGTGCTGCTGAGACAGTTGTATGTATGTACGTATAATTTTATTTATAAAGCACCACCAACATACACAGCGCTGTACAGTTCAGTAATAAAAATATAATACAGACATGGGAAAAGTGCATTAAACCATACAGTATGAGATCACAAGGATACATCACTTTAAGTGCTATGTTGAGGTTGACACAAGAGGTTGGAGGTCCCTGAGTTGTAGGTATTATAGGAAAATATTTGTTGAGAATATGTACATTTTATTAGAAATTTAGCACTGTAGATCTCATTGGGCTGTGTGCAGGTTGAGAAAAAAATTGCCATTAGATGTGAATTTTTGCATTGTGGTCTTAAAACTAAAAGTATGTACTTAGTAAATTCAGCTTTGTCTTAACGTGTGTCAAGAGTCTGGTGAATCTGTTTGCTAGGTAAGTGTTGGGGAATTGCTTTGATTAAGTTCAGCATGGGAGGAGTTGTAGTATGTGCTTGAGCTTAGTTTGTCAAAAGACAGAAAAACACAGATTATTTTATAACAGAAAAAGGATTATGTCTAGATTGCCCAATAAATGTTTTGTTTGTGTTCATTTTTTTAGATCTTTAAAAGATGCAGACTGGCAGTTTTTCTTAATTTGATTTACGTTAACTGATGTAAATATATCAAGACAGTTCAAAAGGAATCCCAATTGAGAAAGCTGCAGGAGAGCAAGAAAAAAATATAACAAGGGAAGGAATGCTCCCCTAAGTGTCATCTGATTGTTTAGTTGTTTATAGGCTGAACTGGATGGACTTCTGTCTTTTTTCAGCCATATATATATACATATATATGTTACTATGTTTTTAGTTTAATGACACCATCACACGTGTTAATGTATGGAAAAGAAACTGGTGAATAAGCGACCCAATATTACACCAGATACCAACAGCAAAAAATATAGACCATGGTTGGTCAGAATGGAGTAAGTTCTTGGACACTTTGATTCAGATGGACTCGGAGGCACTAACAAGCTGTTTTCTTGAGCTACACTTCTGAAGAAGCTGATGCAGATTCAGTGACGTGTTGAGCTTATTTTAATTGCCTTTATGAAGAATACTTTTGTGAGTAATTTTTGATTTATATTAAAATAGCTTTTTATACATTCTATGCTATTGGATTTTCCTTTCTTTCATATTATCTGAAGGATTATGTGCTGCGGATTTCCCATATACCCAGCAGTTCACCTTTTGTGACTGGCCAGTTCTTTTTCCACATTGTCACTTTTCCAGCTCCATTTTGGTAAGTGCAAGCACAATTGGGTGTGTCCAAGCACTTACTCCATTCTGACCAACCACGGTCTATATTTTTTGCTGTTGGTATCTGGTGTAATATTGGGCCACTTATTCACCAGTTTCTTTTCCATACGTTAACACATGTGATGGTGTCATTAAACTAAACAATCAGATCATGCTTTGGGGAGTATTGCTCACCTTCTGTCCACATGGTTAGCGGTCTGCGATAGTCAATTCAACATTTGTACATCTCACTTCAAACTTAATCTTACATTCCAGCTTTCACATTTTAGAACCAATATACAAACTATTAGCAACCTATCGGCATGGGGCATCCAGTATCACGAAAAGATAATTAGGGAAAGCTCCGTGCAAAATTTAAATTATTTAAATAAAGTGAATCCAATAATACCATGTTCCTGTTTTCCAGTTAAAAAAAACAAATGCATTATAAGTTCAATTTGAAGCCAAACAAACAAAAGGTCATTTTGTATAACTCTGTTAACAATAAACAATCCTCTCCAAGAAAAAGTGAAACATATCTACACTAATTTTGGCAGCTAACACACTCCAAAACGGTAACACACACTTAAAAAAAACTCCTACCTACAACGAGGTGTTGGCTTTAGTTTGTGGTAAGAACCTGGCATCCTGACCTTTTATTTAGAAAAACTGTGGCTACTATTTGTGTTGTAATTTCTACATTTCCACTCTACTTATATTGTAAATGTTTCCTAAAAGGTTTTGTCAAATAAAGTCCCAAAACACATGGAGGAAATGTAATGGACATGTTTTTGGACTTCATATATTTTTACTTAAAGGACATGCTTATGGACTGGCATTCAGTCTAAACACCTATATCGACTCATGTACTCTCTTTAAAGCATGGACTTTTAGATTCAGAATGAACTATATCTTTAAGATTTAGTCTGAGTTCAGCA
>WMED01011655.1:0-15159 GCA_019650415.1 Pipa parva
AATCCGCCCTTAGTAAATTTCGCCCTAAGTCTGCAGGATGTATATACTTATATTACAGTCATCTTAATAAGCAGAAACACATATATCTACTCTTTAATGCTTCATAAAATATAAAATGAAAAATGGCATTATTACCTGAAATCCGAAATCTCCCGAATGCATTGTACTTCTTGGTAGACCAATGATTGGCATCACTCCCAGGTAATCTGGACCATTTTGGTTTGCAATTCTGTAACACTTTAGTTAAGAATATGCAGGCTTCATTGTTTAAGTTTAGACAAGATCATGAATATCACTGGAGGCAGTTACTCACAAAATAACACCGAAAGGGATCCAAATTAATTTGTTACCTAGCCAAAACATGTTTTCTGCATGCAATCAAACCCAAGGTGAACCATTTGAATTGATAAAATTGGTAAAATAAATGAAAGACACTTTAGGAATAGGGTATGTTAAAATGCCAGTAATACTTTGACTTGGGGTAAGGTTCTTCAGTTTATTTGGTTTGCTTCAGTAATTTTACAGATTTGTAAAATAATAACCATTTATTTATATATTTCAAACAATCAGTAGAAAAAAATGGCACTGTTAGCATAGCATTTTGGCATGAAGTTATGTACTGTTTCCTAAAACGTAAGTAAAATAATACATCATTAAAACATAATTATTAAAAACTATTTAGGAAGCTGCCCTAAATTTTAAATCTTGAATTTAAGAAGTCTTCCCCTGACCTTCAGTGTTGGAATGACATATTACTTTTTTGTTTCTAGCCATCTATCTTCTATATTATGTAATTATCAGAAAATCAAGGAAACAAACAAGGTGAGGCTGTAGGATACCACATCTAGGGGATTACTCCCTAAAGTCCAAATTGTTGCGTATAGATGTGAATTCACCAGATAAAGGCAGTTGCAATAGGCTGCTACTGTCACAGTTGCATCTTTATAATAAGAATAATGTTGCAGTCGCAACTTTATTATGGGAAAATTGTCGCGACTTTATAATGGGGTAATTGTAGCAGATTTGCTATGGGAATCCGCTGTTTAGTGAATAACCCAGCTTCTAGCGCAATGTCTTGTCTATTTTGTTTCTAAACACAAAAATCCTTATTTTTTTTATAACTTCCTATAATTTAGAAGCTTATGAATAGCTAATACTAGGAAATCCTTACTTGAAAACATCTAAATCTTTCATCTTTTATCAATGTAATCTATTTGAAATTTCTACTGCCAAAACATTTAAATCCTTCATATTTCATGAGTGTAATCCATTTAAACCTCCTGCTGCTGACCAGTGTGAAAGTTTAAATTGATTTCCAGTGCCTATTAATACTATAACAAAACTATTCACAATGAGTAGATGCAGGCGTGCCAGCTGGAGCCATCTTTGAGGCTATTCTGCATTCAAGCACAGGGAGGTGGTGGGGACTGCTTGGAACAAACCATAACATGATCTTCTGTCCTGACCACCATTTTATGAGAGGCCCTCCAGAACTTAAATGCCCCTAGGTTACTTTTTCATGCTGTTTTAGTGCAGTTTGATGTCAGAATGTATAGTGTGGCATTATCTTAAAAGTATGAAGCTCCCAGTTGTTTCACAAATTCCAGAAATGGTGCTGAATAAATAACAGTTTAAACATGCAGGTCAGACAGACTCTTAAGAGGAACATTCACTAAAATCTATAAGTTTTTTACTAGTAAATGCAGGAGAAACAGCCTATATTTAATATTATTGCTGTTATTGTGACATCACTGTTCCTCCTATTTACTAAACTGTTCAAAAACAATTGTGTCCACTAAAATAATTCTCCATCCTCAGGTTGAGAAAAACCCATTACTCCCTATGGAACTGAACCTGCCATTTAACCTAAGTACAAAATATTTCCTCATCAAAAAGTGGCATCCACATTGATATTAATCTGTAATGGAAGGAATCCTAATAGAAAAAGCATTGCAAAGTGTGCCCCTGTTAACAGATCAGTATTTATCGATAACTAATTATTTTGATGTTTTTTCGCTAAAAACTTTCACTTCGTATGGAACACATACATCCTTCACCCTATCAAATATAATACAACTTCAAATAAAATTACAATTTCAGTATACCTCATGGTATTGCAATCAAATGTCATGAAACAAATCACATACCACATACCTATTCCTTGCACAAAAGTGCTTGCCTCATAGGGACCTATTCAACCTATTCAAACAGAATGTACTCATGTATATGTTGCAATTACTAATATAACAGTTCAAATATACAGAAATAGGTTACGTTAAAACCAAACATATACTTAATGTTAAAAACATTGTTAATCTACAAAGATAGAAAAAAAAAAGAACACAATCTTTTCTTTAAAATTGTGTATTTGTGCACGTTTATTTTGTTGCAATAAAATACATATTTTAAAAAAAAGAATACATAAACAAATCTAATAATATAGGATGTACACTAAGTTTATAATATTTTTGATATTTTTGATTTTCTCATCAGTAACTTGATGCTCCCTGTTTCAGATTATGGCTAAATGTGTTTTCTTTCTTTAAATAATGTTCTTTTTAGATTGTTCAAATCCGCATTCGTCTATGCAGCTATGGTTTTAATAAGATCAATATCATATTTTTCTTGCCTCTGTCTTCCCTTTCTTGTACCCTTTTCATCAAATCCCTTTAGATTAGTAATTTAACAAAATACGAGTTCATTATAAAGATAAATTATTTTTATTTTCTGCTCATTGTGGGCAGAGGAAAGTCAATATGGTGTAAGGAAAAAAGTATTTGAAATGCAAAAGTAATGTAGTTTCATCTGAAAAAAAAAATTGTATTTTAAAGTGGGCTATTACTTTAAGAATTGCCAAAGTTATATAGACATACATGCTAACTTTATCTTAAAAAGTGGAGGGTTAATAAAATGTACCTAATGCTGGTTTGAACAGATTGTAGTTGTTAGGAATTTCCCTTGTTGGGCCTCAGGTTCTTGCTGTGTATGTTTGGGTGTTGTTTACAATGGTGGGGCAGTGCCTCCAGCGGGATAAGAGCCAGGAGCCTACTGCACTCCAGGCAGCAGTTATACTACTATTATATTTGAGCCTGGGCTTGTGTTTTCAAGTGAGCTGTCCAATACATTAGTGCTGATTAGCCTGCAGACTTGATAATTCTTTACTCAGGTGCTTCCTGTTTGATATCATCCAGGCCTTTAAATAGGAGGTTATTTCTTCTAGTCTTTGCCCAAGCTGGTTTTCCTGTGTTGAAGTCCTGCTGAAGCTCTTGTTTCCTGTTTATCAGTATTATTGACTTGGCTTGTTTTGACCTTGCTGTTTTTCTGGCATCCCTGACCTTTGGCTTCGTCTGGCTGCTTTTTTTCTGCTCCCCTGTTTTTTCTGATCCGGGTCTCCTGTCTCCTCCTTGTTTTCCCTGGTACCTCGGTGTGGTCCTTGTTCATTCTTGCTGGGTTGCTCTGGTGCACTAGCATTGCTTCAGCAGTAAGTCCAGGGCCCCAAAAGGGCATCAGTGAACACCAGAATGTTGGGGTTTCCATCCCAGATAGTTGTGCTGCAGGATCCACCTTGGGTCCAGTTTCAGGTAGTAACCTAACAGTAAGCTTTGCATACTGCATATTTCCAATGTCTCCCTCTTTAATGGCAAAATTTAATAAACTTTAAAAGACCTTTTCGATGGAAAAGTAGCCATACATTACATTAGTAGTGTGGCTACCTTTCCACTGAAACATTTGATTGAAAAACTAGAGCGATAATCTCATGGGAATAAACTCGAAAAGACGAAATTGGGTCTTTTCAAGTTTATTACATTTTACCCTAAATGAGAATGTTGACATCTGTAAGTGTTGTCAGGCCTCTTTAGGGCTGCTAAATCCCAGAAGAGATGTGGTGGATAATTTGTTGTGGAGCAGAAACATCAAAGGAGAGATAGGGATAGGGAGGATCAAAGACCCTCACTGGCACTTACCACATAGGTTACTATATAGGTAATAATTTATATATCAAAATCATTTGTAAGATATATTCCATTATCTCGCAGTTAAGATCAACCCACAAATACTCAGTAGGTTTGAGATCTGGCCATTGGAGAACTGACCACAAGAGATGCCATGATGTTGTGAAGTAGCTTTAGTTCATCATTTCATACATTCTTTGTAAATAACAAACATTAACAACACTAAGCCTTATTAAGTATATCTTTCTATTTACAAGTTTTAAATTTGGCCTTGATCTTTATAAGCAGACAATAGACTTATCGGGCAGGATGAAAGGTGAAAGAGAGAGGCAGTGTGTGAATTAGTTATGATGATTTTGCCACAGTTAAAAGTGGAACTGTGGTTTATTGTGATCTATGAAAAACTCATCCAACTGGCAATAATTCCATTAGAACCAAAAGAAAGGAATAAAACCCTTGAATGGAATAAAAAGGATAGCTATCCATATGTTTTTGTTTGTACTAAAATGCTGTCTTAGATAGCCTTTTGAATTCATATGAACACATATTTGAAATGATAAACTTCTAAAAATCACATTCCAGCTTTTCAAGTACTCTAATACTTAAGATTTATAATCTAAATTAATATCTGGAGCACAAGTCCTGCCTCATTGCATTAATAACAAGGACCAATTCAAAAACATCAAGACTGTTCATGGTTCAAAGCTTTCTCTTATCATAGCAAGAAAGAGAGTTTAAGCTGGATTCTGAATTTAAAGTAAAAACCTTTTTATACATTTATAAATACATGCAATACGAGGTAATATTGTAAAAAAAAAAATTCATCTGAAATTGTGCTACTATTAAACTGCCATATTTTAACCATAGCTTTCATTATAGATCCTATTAAATAAAGAGAATAAAATAACATTGCACACCAAACTATGTCTTGGAATACTGTACATTCCTTTGGGGATAATTCATCAAAGTCAGAAGTGAATTTGTGTCACTTCTTCTCTATACTCTGAGTAAGATGCAAATTAAATTATCCTTATTAACTAAACCACCTGTTCCATTGGTGACGAAGCAAACAGGGTTGAATCCTATTCAATGCATACTGTGACATACGTAGATAGTTGAACAATATCAAATGCACAATGATATAAATTCCCCAACAATAATCAAAGTGAATGGAAGTGACTCTATGTCACTTTAACTATTCCTTTCCTTTATTAATGTCAAAATACCATTAACAGGCATTATTGATCACAACAATGGACAATGTCATCAATTTGTCATATTTGGAACACCAGTATTGATGCAGTATTTAGTATTTTAACGTCTCCTAAATTACAAGTATTTTTACATTCCTGTCAATATCACAATATTCCAAGTGTATTCTTGGCCACTATACATTCTTTGTCTTTTGAGAGAACAATCACCTTACACCAGAAAGGAGCCACCAGACTTCCTAATTCATCACTTTGATCTGCCAAAGTCAAATTGGTGAATTTACCTCAGCGAAGTATGGCTTGTTGAAATCATACAACAATGCTTTATAAATTACCCGAATTGCTGTCACAATCACAATTTAAGTGATTCAAAGAGCTCTATACCTTTGTATCTGTTGTAAGATGTTGTGGAATGGGCAAATTAACTTCAGACATTCACACAACCATTTAGATATTAAGGTTAAACCATTGGTTGTTACCTGAGAGTATCATGGCAGCAAAGTCCATCCCTCCTTGTGGAAATCCAGGGTGAAAATTGGGGACTCTGCACCCCGGGATTAACCAACAATAATCCTACTATACTCAGAGGATCCTTATTAATGTATCCCTTTTAGGCTGCATGGGGACTGAGGTTCAATTATATCCCCAGGTGTCTAACAGTAAGTGCAAGAAACTTTCAGGGTAGCATTTCCGAATACACCTCCACTGCCCTTCGTAGGATTCTTAAGCAAAATAAAAAGTAGCCTACCTCTCAAGTTCTTTAGAACTTCATTTACCACAAAAATCTGTAAGATCGGACCCGACATGTAGAAAATCTGGTGCTAATTTTTACATAAGCTATTAGAAAAATGATAGAAGCATGGCTTATATATAACTTTCATGGATCTTGTGAATGGTGAAAAGTCCCACATGGGTCAGTATCACTTTAAATACCATTATTGGAATATATTATACAGTGAAAGAAACTTTTTGAAGATCAGTTTGTTTTTGATACATTAGTATTAGATACTATTTCTTTAGTGGACGTCTAGATGAAGAAAATGTAAAAGCCAAAAGTTGCAATTAGAATACTAAACTTGGACAAGGTCAAACCCCCCCAATGTCACTCTTTTTAGCAAGATGTGGATGAAAGCTGGCAATACAGGTCACAATCAGAGCGACCCATAACAGGGGTGAAATAAACTACAGCTACAGTCCTTGTATTTATTATTTATAGTCTTTAGAATTTATTGACAAGATCCCTTTTACCGGGCCCATATTTAAATTGTCAAGTAATAGGAAAGCACAATAAAAAGATGACTTCATCTAGAGAAACACATGTTGCATAACTATTTATTCCTGCAACTTGTTGCTATAAGTGTGCAAATTAAATGCAATGATTTGAAATTTATTAAAGAAATACATACAAACTTTTTCTAAAATATATTCACAAATGCATTTGATATATTTTATAATTCTCCCTATTTTGAAGATAATGTTGGCCCTGCCTTCTTTAATTTGTATAATGTGCATTGCTTTTAAATAGCACTCAAGCTGCAATAGTTTCCAGTTATGACAGTTTGTTTGCTTCATGCTATTTGGAAGTGGTTCTTTTGCTTGTTAAGTGCATTTAGTTTCCAGTTACAGTTCCACTACTATATAGTATATAACAGTTCTGCTGGTTCCTGTTACCCTGTGTTTTGGTGTGTAACAATTTCTTTGTTCCTGCTCTCTGCTTCACATATTCCAGCTGCAATCAATAAAGGGTTAACCTGGAATGTATAATATTGTTCATATTTCACCCTTACATACAGTACTAAGAGTTTGCCAGTGAAATGCAAGTGTATTTCATGAGATAACATCTATAAAAAGAGATGCTGTGTAGACTTGTGTTTGCAAGTAATCACTTTTGCTCCAGAACTACGAAAAATTATTTTGCTGCAATACTGATTAATCAGCAGTTCAGATGCATGGTTTGTGGTTGGTTAAAAGTCAAGGCAGTCTGCAGCATGCAGAACAGGGACCTGATCAGCATTGCAGAATGTGGATTTTATGGGCTTTTTTAATAGAAATCATTTAGGATCTTTTTGATTAATTTCATTGTGTTTTGCCATTTTTTGACTGATCACTTCCATTTTTCTGTACTTTTTGATTTTGCTGATTTATATATAAAATTTTACTGTTGGAAAATCATATGAAAAAATCATAGTTGAAAGTGGCAGTGATTTCCAGTTATGTTCACCTTCCATTTTATGTAGTTTTTATATCAATATCCTTTAATAATAGGAATTTTTTTTTTTAACTGTGGCTAAATGACAGGACAAACTCTATAGGGAGTTTGGGTTTACACCAGCCTGAGACAAGCAAACACCTCTGGTTGATTACATTTGCTTTGAACAGCTTTGTGCATAGGCAAAAGTCGCAAAATCAATTTAAAAAAAAAAGTTTTTTTTCTCACCGTTATCTAGTCCAAAATAGCTTTTAAAATTTAGAAAAATCTCCCTACTTAAAATTCTAAATTTTTAGATCTAGAATCGTGAGTTAGGATTACCAATTAATTCTGGTACACTGCTTGTTATATGAATTATTTGAAACAAGAGCATTCAGTATCCTAGATCTAAATGTGTTTATAATCAGTACTGTAACATGCAGGCATACATCAGCGGTGTTTAAATGTACTAGGTGAAATTACGCTATGCGCGAAGCATTGCACTAAGCTAATATCCCAGTATAATCAGAGGGCATAATTTGTACATAAATAATCTCCAACAAAAGAGTCGAAGTTAAAGGCTTCGTGTAAGAATTTTTTATATTATTGAATGAATTGCTGAACCGTGTTTTGTATTTTTAAAAAATATTTTTATTGTTTGTCATTATAAATGATTCTAATGTAACAGAAGATTTTATATGTGCATTGTAACTGAAACGTTTTACATAAACAGATGACAAGGGGTAAAATGCAATAATGAAGATTGCCTTTAATTATAAAAATGTAAAAAAAAACACCTTTTCAAAATCCTTTGTTTTTATTGTCCCTAATCTCCTCTTTGTTTTCAACAGCCGATGCTCCTACTGTCTTAACGCTTTTAGAGGAAAGGTGGGAAAATGTCTCTACTTTTTAAAATATGTCCCTTGCTGTGTGCAGTGAAAGCTGCTGTTCTTTGTTGTCACTCATCTCAGGTTTAGATATGTTTAGAGAGGTTACCTGCTGTGTTCTCTGGCTTTGGCTTTGAAATCAATCAATGACATACAGAAATCAATACCATAAAAATCTAAATGAACACATTTTTGGCAGCTGAAAATATTTTGTAAAAAGTCTTACCAGAAATGAGTTCCTGGTTATTCTATCTAAAACAAACATATACTGTAGGATTGTGGCACCAATGGCAAAAAAAGAGAAAACAAAAAAAAGGCTAAAAAAGTAATTGTTATAAAGGTATTAATAATGTCAGGGAAAAGGTGAAAAAAAAAAGAAAACTACTAGTTTTTATGTATTTTTAATATGTATATTAAATTATTATTAATGCTATTATAGAGTCGTTGATTTGATCCTCAGGGATGACAACTGTGAAATAAACAATTACAGAGAAGCAGGTGGGCAGCAGCTCTGTGAGTTTATATACCTGCAAGATTTTGATTGGTTAATCACAATTCTCAAGCTTTTCATTCAAATCCCTGGCTTAAGATTCCAAACTAAATTGCTGAAGATGAAGTAGGTGAGAGCGAAGGAGCTTCTTATAGAAAATGTTTTATAGAATTAAAAGAGAAGGAAATGAATACATAGAACAACTAACCATTATGGGTCAGGTTGTTCCTCAGCAAGTGCTTTGCAGTTCCTGATTCTGGAGGACGTTTGAGCTGAGGGTTAGTTGTTTGCTATATACCAAAAGTACAAAACACGGTGGTGCCAATGGACTAATAGACTGCAACACATTTCTTCTGTGTGTCCTGTACAACACAGTATGGAAATTACTGGTAACACCTAGCATTCTCCTTTTCTTTACAATGTTTGCTATACACCTCTGTGCTGAAGAAAGTGACCCATCTATCAGTAAACTCATTTCCCTAATCCAATTAACTGTTGATTAGGTAACTATTAAATTGATACTAGGTAGTTACAAATCAAGTAATCAGAATGGGGAGAAGGATGGGATTGCAAAGAAAAGCATACCACGGAGAATTGCTAATGTGCATTTTGCACTTACAAGAGCATTTTCAAGGCAAGAATTGAAAGGCATGTGAAACAGATGAGGCTGAGATTTAAAGAATGCCACATCCCTCCAAAACTATCAACCAGACATCTTCTGTAATTCATTGTCTTTCATTAGAGTGAATGATACATCAAGTGACTATTTAAGGGAATCAATTAACAGTAGTAATCTATGCCAGGTGGTTACTAAATAACTGAGATGCCAAACTGCAAGGACATTAGTAACTGAGGGCTGATATAAGTAATTATCAGAAGAGTAAAAACACAATTGTTCCCAAGTTTTTTAGATTTCCTAATGATATGATGGACATATCAATCAAACACTATGGGGTGTATATACTAAAGTTGGAAAACAGTATTTGCTGGGGTTTTTTTTTACTGATTTTGCTCATTTTTTGCTTGTTGTTCACCATTTTCACTCTTTTTTGCCACTATCCCAATTTACTAAGCTCTTTCCAATTTTTTTTCTACTGATACAACATTTTGTCAGGTTGAGGGTGGTTAAAATCCATTATTCCTTATGGAGATAGGTCTGTCAAATTTTTCTAAGTCCCTGGTGTAATAATCATCAATATTTAATCCAAGATTGATATCAAAGGGCCCCATTGACATTTAGGGGGTTATTCATTAAAGTCTGAATTCGCCTTCCATAGTGTCTCCGCGTCTGTTCACATCAATATGATTAGGAAGTCATGAATTCACTTCTCCTTATTCACGAAGCATCGGAGAGCAACAGATGCCATTGCATGCATAGTGCGGCATAGTCCTTCGCACAATAGTAGGATGAGAAGTCATGCAGAGTGAGGAGAATTTCTCCAGTGAAGGGCAGTGACATCAGTCTCATCATATCCTACTAACTGTATATAAGTGAAAAATACTTATTTTTATATGTCTCCTTGTGTCTAGTTCATGTTTAAGAGTAAACTAATTTAGTCGTAGTCGCTATTGTTACTTTTGAATGAATAGTCACCCTACTCAACACTGGAGTCCTGCCATCAACCCCTGAATTCACCACTCTGATCTTGCAAAGGCAAACTGGTGAATGCGGAGCAGTACATCCTGAAGAATCTGCCCCTTTGACAGACTCTGTCACATGCTGAATAGCCGAATTACCTGTGCACGTGCACGTAAATTGATGTGAAGAGCTCTGTAAGTCCGCGACTGGAGTAAGTTTCAGAATTGGTCGCAAATTTTTCACGTCACAGAGATTGTTGAAAAAGCAGAGTTGGAGAAGTTGAGAATGGACGTGAATACAGACATTTACGCGACAGTTCGGACTTTGATGAATAACCCCCATAATGTTAATTGTAGTGGTATTACAGCATCCATATTTTCCAATATCTATACCTCTTTTTTTTTTTTTTGGATTTTCATAAATAATGGGAAAAGGAAAATGTGGTGGAAAGAAAAAAATGGGTGAAAAGTAGCCAAAAATAGCAAAATGCAATCAAAAATAGCGATATCGTTTTCTGACTGTAAATATGCTCCTAGATGTAAGAAGATGACATGATGTTGAAACCAGTATTATTTCAGTCACTGTTTCATTTTATATTCAAAAAAGTAACCAAAACAACAGACATAAATGGAGATCAATTGCAAATGGCTCTGGTATCCCCGTATTGTTCAATTCTATTGTGTTTATGTTGTGCCAAGTCTTATTTATAAGCCACTACAATCCCACTACATCCTATGTAGCTTCTCATCTACATTGGCACAAGTCATTAGTCACTTGTTACGTGGAATTGCAGAGAATGGCCTAATTAGCATGTCAACGGGTACAGTAATAATATAAAATAATAGAATAAAGTGTTGTGAGTTGCATCAGAAAGGCTAACATGTTAAAGTTGAAGGGGATTAAAAAGAAAGGTGCTTTAAAGAGGGCAGGATTGGGAAACAAAAGGTAAGAAGTGGGTATTGTGTGTAAGTGGAAATAAAAAGGTGTGTGAAATTGAAAAGGTGGAATTTTAGAGAGAAGGGGAGATGGAATGAAACAAAGGAGAGATCAAATAAGAAGGAAATTAGAAACTGAGAAACGTGTGAGAGAAATGGCCAGACTCTCAAAATTGGCTATTAGAAATGTGATGAGATAAATCTCCTGAGAGGTGAGGAGGTGACATAGAGACTGGATGGGGAGGAGGCAGTGCTATCAAGTCAGAAAGTAATGAAATACAATTTATAAAGCATGTAGTGTAACGGCAGCCCATAGTTGTAACTACTAAAAAAATAATTGACACAATAAAATATTTGTATTTGTTGGCCTCATAAAAACTGGGTTTTTTTTTAACCCTTTCATGTTTAGTGAAGTGTTGGGATATGTCATTATTGATGCTTAAAATGGTTAATTTTTCCTGTCATTACCAGACATCACTAAGGCAATTGCAAAAGAAGTGGAACAAAGAAAGTAAAGCAATATTAACAATGCCAATACCTGCGGCGTTTAATCACTTTAATTAATAATAAGCTCGTCATTCAGTCATTATTGCCATTAAAACACTACAGGCATGTGCTTGAGGTGCTGTTTATTTCCAAACTCTGTGCGTATCTCAGTGCTTCTCATGAGTAGTTCTTCAAGGTGCTCAATGTGTTCATTTCGTATTACCTAAAATGACTTCCCTGTAGTTGTGTCAATTTGCGAAAAACAGGCTAAACGTATTCAATAGAGTGTCACTTCCTGGTACGTGGAAAACTCTCTCACAGTTCGATAAACCATGACCAGTCACTTGTTTATTTGCTGCTTTGTGTCCTTTAGCCATGACTTTAGGCTATTAATCATGTTTTCGTGCTTTAATACATTTGCTTGCAGGCATCCATTTTTTATTTTGCTAATGTACTTAAGAAAACCTGGATGTCTAACAATAAAGGCTTTGCTATACAAGGTTGACTTGGCATCTTGTTGCTCTAAAGACCTTAATACAGTGACACTGAAGTCAATAACAAAACATTGTATTATTGTATCCATTAGAAGCATTTGCTCACAAGGCAAGACTGATAGAATGGATGATATTGATAGCTAGTGGATATTATCAGTAAATGGTGGAGGACAGATCTGGATTATTGAAGTAGTTACATTCTCTGGTTGAGATTTGCCCCATTTAGTAAGAAAATATGATTTTATTTTCTTTGCAAATACTGTTTGCAAAGCTCTATTTAGTTCAGTAGCGCTATGTAATCTAAAGCTAGTGAATCAGATAGAGCTGTACTGCACGATTGCACAAGAAATTTTCTATAGGTTTTGTTTGGATTATAGTTTTATTTTTTGTTTTCAGACGTAAATCTTTTGATTTACTTTTTCTTTGCAAATACTGTTTTGCAAAGCGCTGTTTAGTTCAGTAGTGCTATGTGAGCAACAGCTAGTAAATGGGATAGTGATGTACTAGTGAACTATCGCACACGCAATCTGCGCAAGAAGCATTTGTTGTTGGTTTTGATTCTCGTTATATTGCTTTCATTTGTAACTCTTTTGTTTTAGTGCTCTTCTTTGATTTGGATACGGCTGCAGCCATTTGCTATGGGTGGGACCAGCCACCTTGCATTACTATACACTACACTATCACTGTATATAATGAGGATTTATATATATATATATATCTATAGATATATATATATCTATATATATATCTATAGATATATATATAGATATATATATATATATATATAATTGTGGTTTGTTTGGATATTATATTTTAGCTATATATATATATCTATATATATATAAAATAGCGTTTTTAGTAAAATTTCACACTTCACAAATATTTCTACTGTTATAATGAATTATTCATCAGAAACTTGAACAGTTTTCTCATCTAAACTAATGAACTATTTACAAAATTATAGAATAAAATCTAAAAAAAAAAAAAAAGGTGTAATCTCAATACAACTCGAAGAAGACATGTTATTTATTTGTGACTTAAAGTACTGTCAAAAAATTTGATAGGGAACTTAATTATGTTATCTTAAGTCATTCTTTCAAATTTATATTTTTCACCTAAACTCATTATAAGGTCATTTTGCTTTGTGTTTGTTATGTTTTGCAGACCACGGACATCCATAATTTAAGTTAATTCTGTCGCTAGGGACAGGAAGATTAATAGAAACTGCCTTTAAAGGTGAGATCATTTGTTATCAGAGATAAATTACTGTGACTAATGCTCTGTGTAATGTGGATGCAGACTGATCACTGTCTCACTAGTTAGGAAATTATAAATGTAAAATTTATAAAGTACAGGTCTAGGCTCCAAAATTCAGGTATAAAGGGTTTTATTTTCCTTTAGAGTAAAATAAAGCATTCGTTAAACTGTATTACATTGTTAAAGAGTATTCAAAAATAGCTAATATACAGTATATCATGAAAATCTTGCTGATGTTTAAACAAAGTAAGCTTTATTCAATGAAAAAAAAAATGAGGAGTAAATATGATGGAGGTGGACACATGCAGAGCGTGCATTACTTCAACCAAGCCTAACAGGAAGCTTGTGGTGTGTTCTGAAGTGGAAAACAATGCCCACAACTCTTGCATTTCCAAGTTCCGCAAGGCTTTTTAAGAAAGCACTCTATTTACACTTAACTTTTCTTCTACAACAGCTTCCTTCAGCTCCAGACTTAAATAGCTCAAACCAAAATGGTTAGTCAGGCATTTATCACTAGAATTAAGATTATAACCTGTTCATCCCTGGAACTACACAATGAAATAACAGGAAAGACTACATTAAGATTCCAGAATCTATATGAACTCATTATCTGAACAATTCCATAGTGAAGAGTTTGTATCTCCCCTTAGGCAAGGGACAACCTGGCTGTCACAGCACCCAACCCTCCTTGTCTGGTATTAAATGCATTTCTTATTGCTTGCTGTCATATACCATGACTAAGCGCCTATGCATGAAACGCGTAGGTCTTTCCTTGCTTTTAAGATGATTTTATGATTGAATATAGCAGTTACAATAAAAGTTAATTTTTAAACTCACATGTTGGAGTGCTGGAGGACTGTGTTTGGATATGATTAGTACCTCAAATCGTCTTCAACTCTCCTGAGAACCCTGTATTTCACTTACTGATAAGGGATTGAAGTGGTCAGTATATTTTGGCACTTTACCTAAAACCAGGGACACAACCAGCAGCAAATTTTTAATAGATATTGTTTATTGGGGAATATTTAAGAGGCTTTGGAATAGAGGTCCCTTGAAGCAATATGCAAAAAAAAATAACAAATATAAAAAATAAAATAAGAAATACATCTAAGTTGGGCGAAATTTATTTTAAAAAAAGCCCGATTTCGCTTTTCTAAGTTTATCCCAAGAACATCTCAGTAAAACTATATTTTCAATCGATATTTACTGACTGAAACTTTGCAATTGAGTTTTTCGATTGAATTTTTTTCGGTGGAAAGGTAGCCGTACTTTACATTAGCAGTATATATAGTAGTATATCGATCAAAAAAAAAAAAAATCTCACAATATTTACCGCTAGAAACTACCAAGATCTCGCAGGAATAAACTCGGAAAAGTGAAACCCGGCTTTTCCGAGTTTAATAAATTTCGCCCATATATAAAATAAGAGTTTACCCTTCCTAGTCATCTACTGCTCCTGGTCCTTAATTTCAATTACTTAGGCAAAAGTACAATGTTATCATTTAATAAAAGGTTACTGCTATAATTAAAACTACTAAAATAAATGTATTTATTAGAAATGTATTAAAACATTAAAAGAAGGTATAAAGCTTTACAACTGCCGAGAAAGCAAAACAATATACACTCACCGGCCACTTTATTAGGTACACCTGTCCAACTGCTCACTAACACTTAATTTC
>WMED01011656.1:0-15158 GCA_019650415.1 Pipa parva
GGGGAGGCCTTATATTTCTAAGCTTGGAAAAAATTGCACTAGGTCTTATTTTTGGAGGATGTTTTATTTTCGGGGAAACAGGGTGGCTTGCAAAGGTCTCTTGCATAGAATATCTTCTGCTTCCATAATAAAAAAAAATGAAAGGAGCACTTTTCAGTGTGAGAGGAGTTTTTTTTATAAAACGTCTATGCTTTTTTCTATTTTGAAGACTTTTGCAAACCATGCTACACAACAGCTCAAGCAATTTAATAGCAATTTCTATGAGAAACCCTTTTGAAACTTCAATAAGGATCTGAAATAATGAAAAAAATAAAGTTTGGTTTGTAGGATTTGCTCTGGATCCTCTTAATAGAACAAATAATTTAACATCCTCATCTGCTCCACCACATGCACAGTATACATCAAAAGCTGTATTAAAACCCTGAAGATTAGTAGGTTGCATAGAGAGAGTTTTGTCCTAAGTCAACACCCCCTAGTATCAGATCTGCCTCCTGAAATAAATGAAAGACATAAAATTGTTCAGATGATAAGAAAATCATGTTTTCTTTTGTCAGTAGTTTTTTTTTTCACTAGAGGAAGAACTGAGATAGAGGAAGTCTATCCTTAATTGAGACACTTTCAGTGAAAAGAGACAAATGAATATCTCCTTATGCCAGAAATTCTAAAGAGAAAGGAAACTGTTGAAATCATCCATTTCAGGGATGCTGATTGTCTCAGGAAGTTCTGATTGACGACAGCGTTTTAATAATACAAAGGAAGAAAGCCTCATATGCATAATAATTCCTTTTTGGATTTTTCTTTTATGTTTTAAACCTTTCATTACCATGAACAGCTACAATTCTATAAAACCCATTCAATCCACCTTGACCAGGAATTGGATAAACAATGCGTTATAAAACCAGTAATCTAATTTAGAAAGCGGTCGGTGACACAAATATAATAGTAGAACAGGCATTAGATAAATGTAAAGAAAAAAATGTTAACCAATAAATAAAAAAAAAAGAAAAATTGGCATAAAAAAAACCCTTCAAAAATACTTGAAAGAAGCAAAATCCAATTCATTACCTATTCCAGAAAAAGTTCATCTTAGCTTGAGCCTTTTAATTGAATTTAAAAGTATATAACACAACTTCTCAAACCTCTCTAAGGATCACCATCTGAAATATCCTCAAATTTTGTATAATAATCCATTAAAAAAAATATCAAATAGTCTATTATTATTTATTATTATTATTTATTCTTTCTTATATAAGAATATAAGAATAGAAAGATTTATCTTGGAAACATTTTATTTCTCAGACAGTAAGGAAGACAAACTCATAACACCATCTTCATCACTAGTTCTAAAATGTGGTGGCTCAACAGCTAGCTGGGTTCTGAGTTCGATTCCATTCTGGACATCTTTTGTATATAAGTTCTCCCTGTACTTGTGCGGGTTTCCTCTAGTTACTCCAGTTTCCACTCACAATCCAAAAACATGATGGCTTAATTGGTATCTAAATTAGTCCTGGCCTTTTTCTATCTGCATGTGAATTCGTAGGCTCCACAGGGACAGGAATTTAAATAAATGGTTAATCTCTGTGAAGAATTGTGGACTCAATCAGCAAACATATACTGTAAATAAATATTTATAAAACTGGTCTATGAAGCTAGCATCATTATGTTTCCGTATGAATACTGTCAGACCTCCCTAAACTTCTCAAATTAAGTATTGAAAACAATGGCATCATTACAGACATTGATAAAAATAATATTCATGATCTAGCAGGGATCTGATTGGAGGAGCTATAAAGTCAATCATTATTTAGTCCCGCCCAACCTGATTAGAGAAAGAAAAGTTGTGCTGACAGAGAAAATGACAGTCAGAAATGCTATATAAAGGTACTTTTTAAATACCAGTACATATATATTTTTTAAAATATGTTAATTTCATTAGTATAACCCAATTTAGTATTCAAGTTTTGAGGTGACAGGTTCACTTTAAGCTCAAAGCTCTAATGATCATTAGAATAATTAAAACATATCAATACAAGGGTGTTCACCTTTAGATTATTCATTTTGAACTCATGAAATAGGCCTATTATTTAATACAAAATAAGCCTTTAGAGATATCACTCACATAATGGGCTTTTAGAGAATTCTCAGTACCACACAAATTATTCCATTTGACCCTCTTGCTTTCTTATAGACCATTCTGAATATCTCTTGCCGGTACTGTTTGTATATAGCCCCCTATGCTCACTATACTTGTTGAGTGCCTTGGTCATGACATTGGATGGTACCAAAACCATACTGGAGGATGTACTTACACATTCCCTAAGGATCAAGATTCTCTTTACAATGTGCTTTTGTAAAAAAATTCCCACACTGTAAACTGAAGGCAAAAGTAGACTTGATAAAGGGAGGACAGACCTCTTGAAAGATAGTCTATTTAAACTGACTGTTAGTCCAATCCATTGAGTTTGATGGCCAAATACTGGGATAGGATTCCAGGTCTTTCCCCAGGCCAGAGCCGTTTGTCCGCCATGGATGTATCTATGTCATTGCCACTCCTTCACCACGGTGAGGATTATGGTTGGACTTTGAAGCCAAAGACCTCACTCGAATCCAAAATTACCAAACTACGACTATCAAATTTTGGCCATATTATGCAAAGTAACTCCCTAGAGAAAGACATCAAGCTGGGAATGGTCAGTAGCAAGCAAGGAAAGGGCCGACCAAAAACCCATTGGATGGACACCATCAAAATAGACATGGAAAAAAACATGGCACAGTTAAAGGAAGCAGTGTGAGACAGAGGGGGCTGGAGAACAAAGATCCATGAGTGACTGATAGTTGAATGGATAAGAAGAAGAAGTTAGTCCAATAAAAAAGGAATCACCAAGTATTGCAATACTCATTTTTTTGTAACTGGGTTCTAATACAACCACTTAACACACACACACACACACACACACACACATATATGTAAAGCAAAAAATCTGAGTATGCTTGAGATCAAATTGCTGCATGTTGCTATGGATGCTAGTAGCTGTTTGGACCGGTCGTGATGTCACTTCCAGTCCATATTCTGCTCATTGCAGTGTATTGGATGGTCGCCTTCTACATCCAGCGTGCCTTTAGAGATGAATGCACTTGTGTTTTACCTTTGGGTGAGTGTTTTATAAATGCACCATTTTCAGTGAGGGCATGGCTTATTTCTTTTTTGCCTCTGAACGGCTGTGATCAAGGGAGGTGGGGGGGGCGGCACGTGAGCTCTATTTTGCACCTTATGCATTAATATATACTTTTAATTATGAGTTCATACTTATTTTGATGTTTTAACTACTTTCAAGACCAAGGAGTGTGTGCCAACTTTTTTTGCTTTGTATTTGTTTAGTCATTTTGGGACAGCACCCAGGCATATGATTATTTAAGGTGGTGTTTGGATTTTTTGATATATATATACAGTATATATATATATATATATATATATATATACAGTATATACAGTATATATACTGTATATAAATATACTGTGTATATAATTTATCTACTTTTGCCTATATATATATTTTAGGATTATCATTCCTAATACATGTTGTTACAGCTTCAGCTGCTATAAAGATACAAAATTAACATTAAAATGTAGTTAAATAACCAGACAATAGGAAATGTTCAAGAAAATTACATTTTATTATGTCTTTTTCTTAGTTGCTTTGTAAGCATCTAATTGCAAATTTTATACTGCATTGTTCTGAATATTCACTGTAAAAGTTGTAGAGAGAAATGCATTTCAGTGGAATATCTGATTAATTTTGACCTATTGTTGTTTGTTTGTTTTTTTGTTTTTTTATTTAAGTAGATTTAAATATTTCAGAATTCTATTAAACTGAAGCAACAATCTTCATATTTGTCTTCCATGCTGAGGGAGTGTCATTTTCTAAATTGAAAGAAGAACTCTTTTCACTCTTGACTTGCAAATCTCCATGTGTTTACATTTTAAATAAAATTATCACTGGGATACCCCAACCCAAATTCTTATGTTGAACTATGAAAAAATATTATAATACCTAAACAAATGGTATACGCCATGTTTGAGAAAACACTAGCCAACAACCAACCACAGAGCCTTCCTTTACAGAGCTGATTTTGCTGCACAAAGGTCACTTAAAAATAAACTTCAGACACATTTGATTCCCTCTAGTTAATTAAATTACCATCTTCTGGATTTTGTTTTGAATTATTATTCCACAATTATTCACGCCCATTTACTAAAATGACAGAGAAATGTTAACAGATAAACTGAGCCTTTTCATCAGTGCTCATAACAAATGTCTGTAACGTAATGATTAGAAAGTTCATTATTAATAGCTCCTATAATTCTATTTTGATACTGTCATTGTTTGCCACTTAGGTATCTGATAAAGCTAATTTTATACTATAGAATGATGGAAACATCTATCCATAAGGTTATTTTGAAACTTGTTATCACATTTCTACCTTGAAAAAAAAAAAAGATTAAATAAAGAAATAATACTGACAATCTAACACAATAATATCCTCATTATAAACAAAACATTAAACCATTAATCTAAAATCTAATTAGCACTCACTCAATGGTGACATGTAATTTAGATGCAGGAACAGAAAGTATCAAAACTGGCTTGCAGTACATCACCTTTTATTTTGTAATCTGTGCTATTGGTGTCCATTCCCAGCTTTAATGTTGCAGAATTTTGGAAGATGCAAAATACAGCTAGTAGTGCACACTTAGCTTTATAGTTGGGTGCATTTCTAGGCATTCCCAAACCATATGTAGATAAATACCTGAGGCAAAGTTACATATTGGACATATTGTAAGGTAGTTTTCCTATTTTAAGCTGATTGGCCAGCATTTTAAAGCCACTTGTTGCCCACATGACAGAACATTACAGAGTTTTACCAAAAAAGAATTGCTCCAGGCTGGCCAACTATCCTTAAGTTGTAGTGTGGACAAACAGGTATGCCAAACCCTACAATGGTGAGAAGTTAGTAAGAATTTCAGATCTAAAAATTTCATACTGATATGATGATACCTGTTGCTATGGGTATGTAAACCCTTAGATCTTAACCAATTTAACATACCACAGTGCTATTTCAAATGACTGATCTTCTTTAACTTTTTGGAAGACTTTGAGTCAGAAAATTAGGTTACAGTATACTGAGCGAATCATAATCTCATGGTGGATATCTGTTCCTCAACATTAGATTTTAAGGTAAAAACAATAATTATCTTTTTATTTCTGTGAAAATATTGTCACCCTACAGTATAGGAATATATAAAGAACGGTAATGAAGTCTGTAACTGGTTGATATTACCAGTAAGTATGGTGAACTTCCTAAATTATGTGTACAAGTCAAATGACAAGTGATAAAAACAAATAAAGAACAAAACAGTCCCACTCAGGGCCCGGATGAGGGGTTGGCAGAGTAGGCGGCTGCCGAGGGCGCTGCAGGGGAGGAGGTGCTATCTTGGTGCTCTCCCCCTCCTTTTCCCTGTCCCTACCTACCTCCTCTGTGGTCCAGCTCTGTTTGCTGTAGAGCTGAGCACTACAGCGTTCCTCCTGCCAACAATGAGGTAATTTCCTGTGATCGGTATGAAGCTGAAGCAGTGCTGGGGATAGGAACACTGTAACCTTTAGCTCTACAGCAGACAGAGCTGGGCCACAGAGGAGGTAGGTAGAGAAAGAGAAAAGGAGGGGGGTGATCACTAAGATAGAGCCCCCATCCTTCAGAGGGTAGGAAATAGGAAGGAGGCTGCATCACAGTAGGGGAGTGGGGTGATGGGGGCAGCACAATGTGGGGAATGTGGGGGTTGTGTGGCAGATAGCTCAGGGGAAAAGGGGGGAAGGAAAGCAGCATGGAGGGGGCAGCAGGGAATGAAAAGCAGCATGGAGGGGGACAGCAGGGGAAGGAAATCATAAGGGAGGAGGCAGCAAGGGAAGGAAAGAAGCAAGGATGTGGACAGCAAGGAGGGGAACAGGGAAAAACGTTATTTTTAAGAATGTATTTCTTTGGGGGCATGCCCTAATGAAATGGCCTGCGCATGCCTATGGGTCGGGGGGAGCACTTGAAGATGACAGCCTAACTAAGAGCGCTGAGGAGTAAGACACAGGCACTCTGCTAGTACTTCTATGCAGAGGTGGTGGTGATCTGATTCTAATTCTCTGAGCTCCTAGACAGAGCAGCGCACAGAGGTAATCAGATATCGGGCCGCTACTACATAGAAGCACTGCTAGTCTACTATGTGTTGCAGCGGGCTGAGAGGCTGAGAATGGGATTATGTATGTTTGTGTGTGGGGGGGGGAGAGTGTCAGTCATCAAGGATTGGGGGGGCGCTATTTCATTATTCCTCCTAGGGTGCAAAAAAACCTTGGCCCAGCCCTGGTCCCACTGAAATAAAAGCCCAAAACAAACAGGTCTCTTGATGTAACTGGTGCAGGTTCCACTGAGTACGGCTTTCTATGGATCAGCCACAATGATAGTGTGAAATAGAAATATCACAGATCAATCTTTAAAAATGTAGAAGAGCAAAACCATAGTGTAATACCATAAATACAGCCTATACCAGGGGTGGTGAACCTTTTTGGCATGGAGTGCCAAAGCGCTTTCCCTGAAGTGCCGGCGTTGGTGAGTGACATCATCACGCCAGCGCCGGGGGGAGGAACGCACACGCATCGAGGGAGGAGAAACTCCCCTGATTCTGTTGGCTTCTTCAGTGCAGGCCATGGATCCGGTCTGAAAACTTTCAGATCGGGTCCGCGGCCTGTACTGAAGGCAGTGTATGGCGACGGCTCTGCGTGCCCAATCTGGCAAGCGTGCCATAGGTTCGTCATCCCTGGCCTATACATACAGCCAAGACATAGAAAATGGATATCGCGGAATAGTTTAATTCCACAGTAGCGCACAATGTAAAGATGGTGGCCAAAATAAACACCAAATTGCAAAGAAAAAGAATCAGATTAGTGCAACACACTCCCCTTATGTGCTTGCACTTTCCAAAGCAACCTCATTCAAAACAGCATTCAAAAGCATGAATCCCTGATATAATCAGTATACATTGTCCAAGCATATTCTTGCCAGTAGAGTGGCTCATGCATGTGTATCATTGACTTTGCTGAGGGGTAGCTGGCGGAGGGCTTGGATTTAACACTGACTCTCTTTGGTAAGAACCAGAGAATCACATTCCCCTTATTCACACATGCATAGACTGCTGCCATTTATTATGCAAGTCATATGATTTTTTTTTAATCTGACCTTTCAAGAGGCTCCTCTGCTTACATATATACTCTGCACTATGGCCCCAGAAATGTTTCTTTAAACGTTAAATGTTCTTTTAATTATATGGTCCCCTGGGTGATACACTAGACAGGCCAACTAACACTCCCCTTTACAAATGTTTAGCATTAGCCATGTCAAACAGATGTTCCATATTTTTGAAGAAGTTGTCTTCATAGATCAAATTAGAAAAGAAAAATGGAAGGAATAGCTTCAGGTTTTTAATTTTTTTTAGGTTTGTTCCAAAATAAAACAGCTTTGTTACTGATACTTAAAATCTGTATTTTTTTAACCTAATAACCATTATTTTCATGTTTTTTCACAATCTGATGATGAGTAACTTTTCATATAATTGTGGGGGAAGCTGACACATTCACACCAGATTGTTTGCACAGCAATGCCTTCCAACTGAATCTTTAAGTAGTATCACTACTAGTACTGTCAGAATACATCCGTTGACTTTGATAGGTTCCATGGTTTCTTTATTTCTAAACAAAGGGGTAGCCGTTCAGCTGGTAATCCAAACACTGCCTGGCTGGTATTTTGTTGATGAATTCCTCACAATACATTTCCATATATGAATGTGAACCCACTGCAGAGGTAAAACATTTACAAAATATTGATTTGTGTGTCAGATGAATTTTGCATCCAAAGGTGAGGAAAGCTTTGCTGTTCTCTTAGGTTGAGTCTGGTTTCTAAAACTGCCCAGCTTCACTAGAATGAAAAGGAGATTATAACCTGGAAGGACTATGGAAAATGTAATTGAGGTCACGTTAGGACAGTAAGAAATCTGGATTCACTTTCAGACACTTGGCTTTGATTTAACAAAGCACATTTAACTGAAATAAACCTACTGACAAGAATTAAGTTAGCACGCAGCTCTATACTATTTCATATAATTAGAATATAGACACTTCTGAAGTGTCTATATTGGAGACAAGCAAAATGTTATATATTCATTTGTATTCTCAATTAACACCTGCAGTAAAGCAGTTCAGAAACTGACTCTGGTGATCCGCACTGCTCCCCCCCACTCCCTCTGCAGCATCGTCCCCTCCCGAATTCTATCCCTAAACCATATTACAAACTTACTGAAAAATTAGAATGGAGTGCCAGGCAGGAGCTGGGCAGAGCAAAGGCGTCCCAGTGGTGGTGTGAGCTTTCAAGAGGTCTGTCCTTCCTTCATCAGGTTACAAGCAATGCTAAGTACAGACAAGAAGGTATTATATTGAAATAATTGAAGGGTAAAGGCTACCCTTTCTATGGTTATATTCAATAAAAAAAAGTTTATCTCGGGAAGTATTGATCAAAGCAAATCTCGCGATACTTACCGCAAGAAACATCAAAGTGTTCTCCTGAGTTACTAAACTCAGAAAAGCAAAAACGGCTTTTCCGGGTTTAATAAATTTCGCCCATATATATATATATATATATATATATATATATATATATATATATATACAGACTCTATTAAATAAAGCACATTTTATAGGTCTCAGTATTTCGCGTTACAATATTTAACTCATTTTTTATGCCATATATATATTTTATATATCTAAATAATTTCTCAGACTCTCAGTTTTGTTGTATAAATATAACACAATTTATATGAGTTTAATCTGCACCACATTTCCTAGCGCTCTCTCTCTCTCTCTCTCTCTCAATGAGTCTAATCAGAGCATTTGTATCTGGGGTCACCTCTATGCTTCTGATGTCACAGATTTTATGAAATGTCAGCCGAGTACCTTTAATTAATCCATCACTTTTTCCATGAAGTAATTTTTTTTCATTTCAAGCAAAGGGCAAGATGCGGCCTAATTTCTTAAGCAACTTTTTGTGTTTCTAGTTTAGCAGATAAATAAGCAAGTTATACTCTTAGCTCATTAAATTTGGTTTAACACGTTCAGCTTGCAGATATAGAAAATTCAATTTCTTAATTCACTAAGATTCCCTTTCCTGTGATGTGAGCTTCAGATCAAGTTGCAAGGGGGGTTATTCACTAAGGTGCGAATTCGACTGTCGAATTAGCAAACAGTGGATTCCCATAGCAAATCCGCTACAATTTCCCCATTGTAAAGTTGCAACAATTTTCCCATAATAAAGTCGCAACTGCCACAATATTTTCATTATAAAGACATGACTGCGACAGTAGCAGCCTATTGTGACTGTCTTTAGCTGGAGAATTCGCACCTAAACACAACAATTCAGACTTTAGTGAATAACCTCCACTTTCTGGGATATATTGAATTACTGCAGCTTAATGTATATAGAATATAGAAGTAAAAATAATATAGAAGTTAATAATAATGACAGAAAAATGTACATTGTATTACATTTATTCTCTATTACATTACTGTATGGGTGTACATGTTACCTGTCTTAAATGAGAAGTTCTAGTTTGAAAAAACTGACTTTTCATGTTTTTTTTTCTCTAAGGCAGGAAGAGGAGGCCCACAACCCCAGTCGGCAGTTATCTCCAATAAAGAAACAGGGATCTGTTATTGGTTGTTTGGATTAAGAGGGTGGAGTCATTACTGGTTTAATTCTTTCACTTGATGTGTGCTCATGTGTCTAAAGATACCAGTATAGCAAAGACACAGAGACCTCCATAAAGATGTTTCAGTGGATGGAACTGAACGCTATGAGAAAGTGCAACGAGGTAGTTACCTAGTGACCAATGAAACACAGCAGAGAATAAGTAGTATGAAACCATTATAATGTTAAAAATGCATAAGAACAGAGGGTCTGCACTGCCCTGGAGATAGATAATCTCACATAGTGTAGTACCTTTTAAATGTGCTTGTAGAAATAATAACAAAAATGCACTCCCAAAATTCCCTCTTGCGTTATGCCTTTAAGGATTAGTGCTTGTATAGACATCTGTGCAGCAGTATTCCCAGGTACACAGTACTTAAAATTAAAAAGTACTAAAATAATGTAGATTGTTACATACACGTTTAATAGAAATGAAAAACCAATCACATTTAAAATGATGCTCATGCGCTTTTACAAAGTAATGAGTTCATTACCGGTTTCCAATTACAGCTCCAATGTGTTTCTCCCATAATGGTGGGCTTCCTCAGGGAGTACATTATAAAGTTAAGTACTGCTAGCAATATTATAACTGAGTGGAAAACTAATTGTACAGCGCTGCGTAAATTTGTGGCACTTTATCAATAAAATTATACATACATAAACAAGCTAAAAGTACACGGGTTGAACAAGGAAACTGAAACACCTGTCATTTTAGTGTGGGAGGTTTCCTGGCTAAATTGGACCAGCCTGGTGGCCAATCTTCATTAATTGCACATTGCACCAGTAAGAGCAGAGTGTGAAGGTTCAATTAGCAGGGTAAGAGCACAGTTTTGCTCAAAATATTGCAATGCACACAACATTATGGGTGACATACCAGAGTTCAAAAGAAGACAAATTGTTGGTGCACATCTTGCTGGCGCATCTGTGACCAAGACAGCAAGTCTTTGTGATGTATCAAGAGCCATGGTATCCAGGGTAATGTCAGCATACCACCAAGAAGGACGAAACACACCCAACAGCATTAACAGTGGACGCAAGAGGAAGCTGTCTGAAATCATGTATATATATATATATACTTGTATATGTCATTCCCAAGACAAATTGAAGTTGTATTGGCCACAAAATGAGGCCCTACACCATATTAATAAATTAGTATTGTGCTCTGAACCACAGGTGTTTCAGTTTCATTGTCCAACCCCTGTATAGACTGTATGAATAAGTATACTATTTTGTATGGGTTACAAGTGCAGATTTCTGGTTTATGTTTTTTTACAAATATTTCGACTTGAATTTATTTTTGGAAAGGTTTCATGTTTTTGGATAAACTTAGTACTTGGAATATACAAAATAAAATGATAATATTTGAACTCCCATGCGTTTTATCCAACCAAGCACTGACTGATTTGATGAACTGCCTAGCACAAGCTTAATATTCGGTAAATCTCTCAAAACAGATGTTTTGAAGAAAAAAAAATACATTATAAAATTCCTTCTTTACTAAAATCAAGCACTTCACTTTTGCACTACTGTGATTAAAAAAAAAAATAATTACTTAAATTCTAAATTGAGACTTTGTAGCTGCTATGCTATTCAATTATCCCGGAAATAATGTTCAGTGTTAAACGAATGTGTTTTATACACGGATGAAAATAAAATTAACTGAATCATCACACTTGTTATATAGGCCTAATTTTCAATTTCTTTTAAAATTAAAATTACAAGAGATTAACTTGCTAAATGACTTAATTATGATTGACTTCCTTTTAACATTTATTGGAAATAAAAAGACTGTAGAGAAGGTCTTTTTTGTATTAATTTGGAATGTATGATAACACATTTATTAATGAAAGAAACATTTTAGTCTGCATAACTCAATGTGTATGTTTGTATATTCTTATAATTGTACTGCTCTAATGGTTAGTCTGAAGTCCCTTCACACTAAATGAGGATGATATAGTATGAGGATATATTTAATTTATACGAGCACATCTCCTCAACCCACAAAATACAAACGAATCCAGGCTGCACATCGTGTAAACTCAAAAGGGAATCCCCATTTCATTGCAAAATAACATAACACAATGTTCCAGGGGGGGTTAAACGCCTCCCTTCATCAAGTGATGATACACTTGATGAAGGGAGGCGGTTGTCCCCCGAAATGCCAAAATGTTGTTATTTTATTCCGCAATAAAATGGGGATTCCCTTTTCAGTTTATTCAGTGAACAGCCTGGATTCATTTATATGGCACGAGTTGTTTTGGGTCTGCTGAAGCCCTTCCCAGCTAGCTCCTGGATAAAGCAAAGGTGAATGTGACATGATTGTTCAACTTTTCATATCTCCTCAACTCCCACATTATAGCTAGAGGCTAATAGGCCTTATCTTACTGCCTACACACAAGCCTTTCCAATAACCACCATTCTATGAATCTTACTCACTGCATGCGCCTATATTTCTCTTCCTATGGCTGGCAAGGCAACTTTTCTCTGGCTGCTTTCTGCCTGTTATGGTGTCTACTACAGTGTGAAACTTCATACCACCTGTGCATAGAATGTCATTATGGTATGGAAGAGGTTGCCTGGTTCCTTAGGGATGCAGTCAATGGTGAAAGCAACATTACTGTATAAAGTAAAATCTAAAGGCAAAGACACATCAATGACTGCAACTGTTACATTTTCAGAGTAAAGTTACAAGGTTGAAATACATTGCTAATAGAAGTTTTTTGATGATGAAGTTTTTTTTGTGTAGCGATTAGTGGCGCTCAAGACCCCCTGGACTACAGCAGATAAATGGACTATGTTGTAGTCGTAGACAAAGATGCATGTCCTTCCAATGGACTAAGGGCCTCATTGTAAAAAGAGTGAATTCACCTTGCTATAATTCAGGTCGCATCAGCCAAAATAGCCAAACAAACAGACAGTGACATATATTGTTGCATGCGTACCATGGAATGGTCAGTCGAATTGAAGCTAAAGAGAAGTCATGTGGAGTGATGCAAATTTGAAAAGTGAAGGGCTTTGAAATCAGTCTCACCAGATCCCACTAACTGTATTCTTTGAATATTCTATCAATTTCTATGTTATCTTGTCCCTGGGTCATGTTGTCACTTAGTCACAGTCGCCATTGTCACTTATGAATAGTCACCTTATGCAACACTGGAGCCCTGTCATCAACCCCCCAATTCACCAGTCTGAAATGGTAAAGTCAAACAGGTGAATTCAGAGCAGTTCACCTTGTCACATTCACACCTTCGATACACTCCTCAGAGCTCCATAAGTTTGCAACTATTATAGATGCCCAAATTGGTTGCGTATTCACCACATCGCAGAGTTTGATCAAACAGTGAACACAGGGAAGTGGAGAATATATGTGAATTCAGACCTCTATGTGATTATTTAGACTTGTGACAATGAGGCTTTATGTTATGAGTGAAAGAGGAGGAAGAGCACTGCAGGCAACATGGGATCATCATGGACTACTTCATGAGTCAGAAGAGAAGACATCAAAATAGGTAAAGACACATGTAAACCTGGTTGTGCCGCACCCAGCACTGCTGCATAAAGGGGAAAAGTTTGCTCTTATTTCTTTGCTGATTTTATTGTTTTTGTGAAGTTTAAAGGTGAGTTCAAAACTTTCAGTTAAGTTCTAAAGGTTCAGTGAGGTTCATAAAGAATTTAAAGCAAAAAAAAAATGACAGTGTATGAGTCTTGGATTTGCGTGTATTAGATTTCAAACATGCCTTGGACCTACAGTGTAAGATTGTGTTGGTTTATTCCAAATCTGGGCTGCACTTCCCTAATTAATTGTATTTTGGTATTGATTTAAGAAAGATACAGTGATAGTGACATTTTCTAAGATAAACAAATTCTTAGGAATTGTGGGTAAATGAAATCCAAGGCTTCACCTTGCTTAGGTGAATTTGTAACACTACAGGTCATTTTGCTCCTGCTACTGTTTGATGAAGTGCGTCTGACTACACATAATTATATAGGGCGAAAGTTATTAAAATCAAAAAGACCGATCTTGACTTTTCGAGTTTATCCTGTGAGATCTCGAGTTGATTCCATGAGATTATCATTCAAGTTTTTCCGAATTGTTGCATATAGGTGAGAATTTACCAGATAAAGACATTCACAATAGACTGCTACTGTCACAGTCGCGTCTTTATAAGGAGAATATTGTCACAGTCGCAACTTTATTATGGGAAAATTAACATTAAAAAATTGTCGCGACTTTACAATTGTGAATTTGATAGTCGAATTTGCACCTAATTAGTGAATAACCCCCCCGGTCTTTCCGACTTTAATAAATCTCATACCATTGACTCACTTTATTATTAAATTATTATAAAAAGATTAAAATGCCCTTTGTCATTCTCCACCTGTATTTAAACAGAAAACATGCCAAATTTTTTGGTGTCTAAAATAAGGGAAATTGCTATTTTAGCAGAATGTTTTAGTCATTTTGTAATGAAATCTGTTTGGCATTGTACATCTAACTAAAACCTTATGTACTGTGGCAAAAACAACGTATTAGAGAGAATGCATAAAAAAAAGGTAGCCAAATGGCTGAAACATTTTACAAAATATAACATTTTTGAGGCACCTTCATGTAAGAAAAGCACCTTTAAAATGAAGTATAGCAGTAAAAATTTGTGGTACAAATAATGAAATTAAAATAACCATTATCTTATTTTTATCAGATCTAAAATAAATGCTCAAAAATGTTTAAGAAGCTGTGTCCAACCATAACCATAGCTGAGTGCAGCACACACAGCCACAACTGAGCCCGCTGTTCTGTGAAGCACCATCACTCGGCCCAACTGCTACCCCAATAGCTACAACTATATCTTCATGGCATGATTCCTTTCTGATTACAGTAGGTATTTTTTAAAGTGCACCTGTCACCTCAAAACTAATACTAATTTAGATTTAGGTTCTACTAATGAAATAAATGTTTTTGTAAATATATATGTATTTTTAAAAATGTACCTTTATTCAGCGTTTCTCTCTGTCATCTTCCCTGTCAGCCTGACTTTTCTTTCCCGAGTCGGGCTAAATGATGATTGACATTATAGCTCCTCCAATCAGATCCCTTAAATCATGATCTAGCAAGGGTTTGATTGGAGGAGCTATAATGTCAGTCATCATCACCCGACTTGGGGAAATTACAAGGAAGATGACCGAGAGAAATGCTGTTTAAAGGTACATGTTTAAAAAAATAAAATAAAATAAATAAATATATATATATATATATATATATATACTGGGAAAAAAAGTATTTAGTCAATCACCAATAGTGCAAGTTCCACCACTTAAAAAGATGA
>WMED01011657.1:1412-15158 GCA_019650415.1 Pipa parva
TTGTAAAGGTTCTCCCTGGGTCTGAGATGGGTGATGTAATTATTAAAGTGCACGTTCCTCATTGGAGCACAGTGCAGTCTCCCAAACATAAATCAAAAGAAAAGAAAAGAAGAACCACGCACTGTCTGTATCTTGATAAAGGGTGTAAGACCCGAACCATGGGTTATTGGCTAAAGTCTGAATTGTTGTGTAAAGGTGTGACTTCACCAGATGATGATCACAATAGACTGCTACTGTTTATTATGGGAATATTGTCATGGTTGCGACTTTAAAATTGTCTCGGTGGAAAATTTGTTATGGGAATCCACTGTTTGACAGTTGAATTCTTATTTTAGCCAATAACGCCCCTTGGAGTCTAAGGAAGAAACAGAGATGAGTTGTGAAGGGTGTAGAGATGAGTTGTGAAGGGTGTAGAGGTGAGTTGTGAAGGGTGTAGAGATGAGTTGTGAAGGGTGTAGAGATGAGTTGTGAAGGGTGTAGAGATGAGTTGTGAAGGGTGTAGAGATGAGTTGTGAAGGGTGTAGAGATGAGTTGTGAAGGGTGTTGCAATGAATGATATAAAGATTATGGGGGTTATTCACTAAAGTCTAAAGCAGCAGTACACGATCTGTACAGATCAATCTGAGCATGTACAGTATGTTAATCTCGCCGAAACTTGGGATAGGGTGGATCTATGTGACGGACAGACATCACTCCCATAGACTCAGAAATGAACAGGAGCATGATGTATTCATCTGATGACCCTGGGCTGAGGATCATCAGATGAATACTGATCTAGCTTGTGTACTGCTGCTAGATCGATCAAGTAAGTATAATTTACAACTATAGTTCCCCTTTAAGAATCAAGATGCAGCTATGCAGTTTGGCTTTCTCTAACACTTGTGATTTCCAAAGCAGCTTAGCTTGCCAGAAGTAAAGATTTGAATATGAATTAAAGAGGCAGTTTAGTAGGTTAAATATCACTTAGTAATGCTGTTTGAGCTTTTTTCAATTAACATGATAAATTAAATGGCAGTTGGTGTCTAAAGGTTCTTAAAGATAAGGCCAAATGAATGATTGCAACATTTTCTTGGTTACATTAAGTGTAAACTACAGGAGTTGGACAATGAAACTGAAACACCTGTCATTTTAGTGTAGGAGGTTTCATGGCTAAATTGCACCAGCCTGGTGGCCAATCTTCATTAATTGCACATTGCACCAGTAAGAGCAGAGTGTGAAGGTTCAATTAGCAGGGTAAGAGCACAGTTTTGCTTAAAACATTGCAATGCACACAACATTATGGGTGACATACCAGAGTTCAAAAGAAGACAAAATGCTGGGACTCATCTTGCTGGCATATCTGTGACCAAGACAGCAAGTCTTTGTGATATATCAAGAGCCACGGGATCCAGGGTAATGTCAGCATACCACCAAGAAGGACGAAACACATCCAACAGGATTAACTGTGGATGCAAGCGGAAGCAGTCTGAAAGGGATGTTCAGATGCTAACCCAGATTGAATCCAAAAAAACATAAAACCACGACTGCGCAAATCATGTATATGTGTATATATACACTTGTATATGTCATTCCCAAGACGAATTGATGCTATATTGGCCGCAAAAGAAGGCCCTACACCATACTAATAAATTGTTGTGGTCTAAACCACAGGTGTTTCAGTTTCATTGTCCAGCCCCTGTATGTACTGTATACCTCTATGAATATGATAGAGATTTAGAAATGTTGAACAGCAACAGTTGACCTAAAAAAGTCTGAAACAGATCTGTCTATAGGTGATATTCTATGTCAGTGAAATCTTATATGACAATCTAGAAACTCATTCAGTGGAGAATCATTCACAGAGTTCAGCATATATTATATGATAACATTTCCAGACTGATTACTTTTTTTCTGGGGAGGCTAATTAAGTTATCCTTTTGTTTATTAAAGAGATGGACCAAAGTTGTGTAAGGTTTCAGAACTGTAAATGAGGAGGTCACTGGAGGATACCACACTGAACTTGGCACCAGCTGTCTTAGGGCGCAGAGTCTAAGGTACTCTCCGGTCTTCACCTTTAACCCCCGCAAGGGGGTACTGGACTCAGCTGCCGAGAGTACCGAGGTCGTGGCCCCTAAGCCAGCTGTTCAGTGGTGGTACGGATTAGGTCAAGGTACAGGACACAGGAGCAGATACTGGACACAGGACAGAGATGCAGGATACTGGACACAAGTGCAGGTGCAGGTACAGGACACAGGACTCTTTAGCAGGAACAAGTTAACTTTAGCAAGGCAGAAACTAGCAGAGTAAGATGACACTTTAAACTGTAACAACACGTATACAAACCCACAAGTACTATAATTGTATTTCTTTAAGTTCAGCACCGGAGCTGGAGCATGTCTGCCTTATATAGGCAGAGAGGCAGGCGCGCTCCTGCCTCTGTGCGCACTGGGTGCATGCCCCCATAACGTCACGGCAGATGCGCCTCCTGAGCATGCGCACAAAGCGCCAGCAGTGCACGGCATGCGCACACTAAGAGAAGAGACCCAGCACTGGACCGAACGCCGGTAAATATTCCTTACAAGTTGGAAGTTTATACTTTTTCAGTTATTGAGGCTAAGAAAGTATTGGGAAAAGAGAACTTCTGTAACTAGAAGAAACTATTTGATATTGATCTGAGAGCAGGGTAGCTAAATGGAGCAGTTGTGCTGTTTCTAAAGTGATTAAAGTGATTAAGTGTTAAGATGAAAATGGTTGATTTCCTTGGCTTTTATTTTTGATAATAAAGATGTTTCCTTAGTTGAGCAATGCATCATTCTGTCTTGTGTAAACGCCTCCTCTCCCCCTAAAGAGCTAGGTAATCAAGAAGATTCTGTCTGTATCTGCCCGTATCTTTTTCTTTGACACTGCATTTTCCTAGTAATTACCAAATGAGCTGGAAGCAAGTAGCACAAAACCAAATCAATTTATCTGGAAACATAATTGCTCCTCTGCTCCTTGAATGAATTCATGTATGATAAATAGAATATTGCATTATGACTTTTGAAATGGAAATGTCAAATGCATAATACCCCCAATTAAGGGTATTTAATAAAATCTATGTTTCTATATTAAAAAAAAATGATTTCTAGTATTATTTCCTAGGCAACTCTTGATCATCCTATGGTTCCAATCCACCCAAGCTAGCATATTTCAATTTGATAGAATGGCCACTAGTTACTAGTGAGAGACCGGAGAGATATATACGGAGCACAGAATATTAAAAGAAAAATTTTTAAAAAATGCAAAATAATTAATTCATAAAGCACACAACTTTTTATTTTATATAACAACCAGCAACATAGCTGTCCTATACAACCCTTCACAGTTTAAACTGAGGAGGATGGATACCCAGCTCCTGAAGCTTGTAGCAGTTTGGCTTAAATGTATAAATCTCCTTTTAGACCCATGTCAATCAGATTTATCTCTGGACTGACCCAGACTTGCCATCAGTACATTATTGTCCCTATCATCAGCGACTGAGAATAACACATAGTGGTCTTTCTCTATCCAACCAGGTTTCTACTCTCTTATATT
Source organism: Pipa parva (assembly GCA_019650415.1). Classification (NCBI taxonomy): domain Eukaryota; kingdom Metazoa; phylum Chordata; class Amphibia; order Anura; family Pipidae; genus Pipa; species Pipa parva. The sequence continues at coordinate 4,965 of WMED01011657.1, forward strand.
GCCATGTGATTTTAAGGATTTAAAACAATGAATGCCAATATTTTGATAAAATTTTTAGTTCCTCAGATCATTCATTAACTATTACTATTAATTAAAAAGTGAATCTGCTTTGTTTTCTAGAAACTGAAAGGGAAAAAACACATTCAGGAACAGGGATGGCTACATTGTTGCAGACCCTCCCTAGTTCTCCCCAGACTTTGTGATGTGCCAGGAAGGACATTATATAGCCTACATGGGTGGCTTTTAAGGGGACTATCCCTTTCAATTGTTTTATTGATCATATTAAACATGTCAGAAGTCCCATGACAATTAAATCTCAGGTTTCCACACAAACACTGCCACCACCAAGACAAATACAAATGTTAGCAATATAGATTTATTTCCTCTCCTTAGCTTGTATTGACTTCTCCAAGCCTGATGATTCTGGATTTCAGGCTAAGTTAATAGGACATTGCAGAGAGGGCTCATTTGATGGTTGTTACATAAAAATACTGCAGAGAGCTAACCTCATCTTTTTTACACTCCTAATTCTCATTCACACTGTTATATATAGAGTAATTGTATCTGTACTATTGAAATTCTTCCAGCAACCCATCATTTCTTTCAGCAATGAATTCAGCAATGAATGAATATCAGAACTATTTTCCTCTGAACCAGAGTATCACTTATATTATTCTCTGACCCGGAGAATGAAGGAAACAAATATCACCACCAAGGGCATTGTTCCTACTCTCATATTTGTCTTAATAAAATACAGTTTGTCATCATTAGTCTTGTTATTTACAGACGTATATTAAATATTTATCATTGAATGAAGGTTATATAAAGCTGATTCATTTATGTAAGATCAGAAAGGCTTTGATTCCCTCAGCCAATTTTATTTTAATATTACTATCAATCTTACAAGCAAGTGAAAATCAATAGACTTTTAATATGATAATTTACAGTGGATTTTCATTTAAAGCTGTGTTGAAATAGCAAATATTTTACTGGAATGTTAACAAAAATAAAGCTAAAAATGTGGCATTGAGGAATAATAATGTCAATTTGGACAAATGCTAAAAATGTATTTAATTGACATTCCATACTTTAATGCTGTCATGCAGACAATAAACACTACAGTATAATGTACACTTTAAGGGAAAGTCAGAAAGAAATAGGGGGCTATTCACTAAAGTGAGAATTCCACTGTCAAATTCTCAGACATCGGATTCCCTTAGAAAATCCGCGACCGTGACAAATTTACAAATTTACAACTTGTAAAGTTGCGACAATTTTTTAATTTGCGTCTGCTACAAATTTTCCATAATAAAGTCGCGACAATATTCTCTTTATAAAGATGAGACTGCGACATTAAGCAGTCTATTGCCACTGTCTTTCGCTGGCGAATTATCACCTTTATGCAACAATTTAGACTTAAGTGAATAATCCCCCCCATAATCCTCAAGTGTGGCGCTTAGTTTAAAGGTAAATGAACATTTTTTAGCAAAACACAATGAAAAACAACTAAAAGCATTTTCATGATCAGGTAATGCTGAATATATGTGAACAGATAATCATATAGAGTCTATTAACAAGGTAACAAAGTCATTAAGAATGAAGAAAACAATTTTAAAATGATAAAACAAATATAGAGATCTATAAGATATGTCAAATTTAAATGCCACCAATAACTGATGTCACAAAATAGTACTTGTGGCCAAATAAATGCTCATCATTTTATCTCTCATAATGATATATAAATGTAAGGAAATAATAATTTGATTCTTTCTAACACAAGCATGTTCTCTATATTCTCACTTTGATTTATATAATGTGCATTATTAACTATACTTTTACTGCACTTCAGCAATTGCCAAACTATAACTCTCATTATCATCTGACAGATATTAGGAATAGTAGCTGTTTAAATGCCCGAGAACATGTAACAAAAGGCATAAGATTTTCTATTATCCAGGTATAATATCACCACCCCATCCTGCTTCATTTTTGACATACTTGCTCTTAGAAATAGATACATTAAAACAAGATTATTACCATACCAAATGAAAGGGCATAACCTTTCTTCATACTTGCAAAGAGAAATAGATTGGAAATCGTGTTTGGCCTATCATGTGTGTAGCATACAGAAAGATACTAGGCTATACAAAACATAATGACAAGAAAACAGACAATACGGCTCAATCCGGCTGCCCGAGGGTATTTTTTCTATTTTTCCTATATAGAACGTACCCTTAAACCCATGGTGGAAACACATCCTGCTACTAACTACACACAACTGACATACTAAACATACTGTCATGGATCCACTCCCAGAAGATATCATTCTAGTCACAATAGATTTTTAAACCTCTTTTTACAACATGGGAAGTATAGACAGATAATAAATAATCTGCATGTGAGCTTGCAGTTAATTGCATTTGTATTTATAAGTAATAATTTATTTTTAAATTACACATACAATCAATAAAAAAGAATAACTAAATAAATAAAAGACTACTGGAAGCTGAATAATACAGCGCTATAGAAACATAATCATACAGAAGCCTGAAAGAAATATTTAATCCACTGGCTGTAGGAAATCCCTGAACTATTTTCAGTACGTTAATCATATCCCAATATCCTGCAGTGCTTTTTACCTGGATGTAATAGATTTTTACCATTTCTATTAGATTCACTCTACTAAACTTATTATTGCCACCTTGGGATGAGTTTCTTGGATATCCCAATATAAGGACAAAACAACACAGCTATCCCTGCCAATAATGAACAGACCACTCAGGATATAACCAGTTAAATGGGACCTTCCATTCCCAACATGCAGTAAAACAAGCCGTAAAACTGCAATGTGCAATCACATTTGTACTGATCAAAGAGAGGAGCCAATATGCTAATTACCCAAAAGCTATTTCATGGAATTAGCCATTACAGTTAAGTTATTTGAACTACACCGAACAAACTTCTTTAGACTATAAAGTAACAAGAAAACAATTAAACCTATGACCTATGGTAGTACTATAGTCAACTACCACAAACAAAGAACATCACTACATAAACAAGGTTTATTATTCTCCCTACATGGTCAGTAGAAGCTGGATGTAAACTAAAAACTGTGGTTTTATACCGTTTCTTTTTCTTACATGTATAGTTACAAAGTTTTATCTGCTAGTGGGCTCCCGTCGTAAGGAATTTTAGAATTACTATAGCCTGCCATGATTGTGATGATTTAGGAGACTGTGATTTAAACTCATTTCCTTTTAGTACAAAAGACAGCAAATGGAACAGCAGCTCCAGTGGGAAATTAAATCCCTGTAGGAGGCAGTACACCGAGGAATCTCTTAAGAACCTGTGTGCAAAAAAATTACAAAAGAGGCTCCTTAAAATAGTGTTACCTACAACTGTTTACAAGCACTGTAAAGTACAAAGTGGGGACATGTAATTGTGGGGAGATATTTTCCTCCTGTTTTTGGAAATTTGCCAACTATTTGATATGTCCAAAGCACCCATTGGCAGAATCTTGGTTTATTTGGTAGGGATGACCACTGCAGATGGTCACAATTTCCCCCCGGAGATGCTGGTTGGGGAGGTGGAAAATCTGCAAATAAATCAGGGCTGCTCACCTTTATGGCTTATTCTGCAATAAAATGAGGATTTCCATTCAATATAAGACCGTGAGCAGCCTGGATTTATTTGCATTGCACGAGTTGTTTTGGGTCAGCTGGAGCCCTTCCTGGCTAGCTCCTGGATAAAGCAAAGGTGAATGTGACATGACTGTTTAAATGTTTAGAGGTGGAAAATATATTTGTGCAAAATCACCCAAACCTGACCCTGGCCAGGGATAACTTTGGCCCAGCCCTAGGATCCCATATTGGTGTCTTCAAGGAAAAAATGCTAAAGTGGAAATAAGGAGCACACTCAACAATATGGGCCCTAGTGCCCTATCACTCAGTATGGTTACTATTAAGAATCCCAAACCAACATATGAGGGAAAAACGCATCTTCCTCTGCACAGTGGCAGGAAGTCGATTAGTCCAGTGAATAGGTAGAAAGATCCACAACTCTTGTCGTGAGTGTAGATGCAGGAGAAAAATTGGCCTGAACTTAATACATTATACTCCATGTTGTTGACCTTATTCATATACATGCTCCTGTAATTACTAGATTCTACACCACCAGGTTTCTAGGATAGAATGTGCAGGAAAAATGTAAAATAACAGCAAAATAGCATAATTCCACTTTAATGAATTCCAGACTAAAGGAACTACGGTAGTATACTCACAAAAACACAGCAGTGAAAAGTCATCCTTATCATAACATGATCATTATGTCCAAAACATAATTTCAACATGTTTCACTGAACAAAGGTGTCTAGCTTTATCAGTGTTCATTCATCATTTATGTACGTAGAAAGCTTATGTTTTTCCTGCTGTTGCCTTCCATTGGGTAGTAACAAAGAGTGACATTGCCTGGGTTGGTTCTAAAATGATCAATTTCTATCATCTAAAAAAATGAGAAATGCTCCTCAAACTGCTTCTTGTATTTCTTAGTTTAATAAATGTGTTTCTGTTACTAACTAAAGTGATTTCCCCAAATCTTTATTCATGATGTGCAAATTGGCATATAAATTACTTTGAACCAGCATACAGTGACTGACATTGATTCGAAAACAGTTCAATGTACAGTACAAAGTCAAATTAAAAGTAAAAAAATAATTCTAGTGTTACAGCATACAAACACTGTGGAATATATCATTATACTCTGTGTATATTAAATTCACTGTGTGTTCTTATGCGTAACCAGTTGCTTTATCTTTTGTATAGTACATAAGCCAATAGGTACTAAAAAAAACAGTGGCACCAATAAACCAATGAAGCAGACAGATACAATATATCCTTATATTTATTACAATCTAGAAACATACAGATACAGTTATTTTGCAAATCTTACCTCAGCAACACATTGCTTACTATATATGAAAAGATATTATGATTCTCTGGTTTTTTGTTTTTTTGTTTTTAATTAAAGAAACAACTCCAAGGTATGAGGATGACATTAGAATGAATACAACTATATTAAAATTACCAGTTACAACTATGAATAAAGCCAAACCCCCAAAGGCAGGAGAAATATAAGTATGAAACCATTAATTATCCTCATCTACTCCTCCCCAGGAAAGCAGGTAATTCAGTACTAATTAAATCTAACCATGTATTCATCCCAAAAATGGTCATTTGCTTTTTACAAAAAAGAATGATTGATACTTTACCTGGCAATGCTAATAACACTGATTTGTTGGATGCAATAAAGAAGAGGCTGAAACACTGACAGTGAAGCACCCAGGCAACAAAATTAGAAGGAAAAAATGAATGTGATGCATTGTATAGTATAAAAAATATCAGAACTGGCACAATGCATCAGGTGGTAGCTAAAAGAACATCAGTGATCGTAAACACTATTGTGATCACGGTGATGAATACTGGCATTAAAAGAAATGATATGCTTGAAATATGACTGTTGTTTTGAAAAATTATTTGCAAATTATACAGATGTAGACATGCACAGATTACATTGACATGGTTTAGATTTTTCAAAGCCAATCTGTTATGAATCCCTAGGGGAATATACATGGAGTGAATCTGTAGAGAAGTAAATTGTGCATTGTCACTGAATAGCGTATTGTCACAGTGGTGGATGAATTGCCATAAATAGTCGCACAGTACTTCTGTAGGCAGGGAAATAGCAATGGCACAATTGGGAGAACTGATGACATCTTCACATGGACAAAGTAGATAATGCCACCATAAGAACCAGCAATAGGTACAAATTATCAGAAGAAAGGATAATGTCAGCTTTCTATTATGTTTGGATACTGGTGTTGCCTCTGGCTTAATTACAGTTGCATTTTACATTTATTTCAATGGCAGGTGGTTTCTGGCTTACGTTGATACTTTGTTGCCACATGTTCTTAGCGTAAAATGTTTCATTTGGTGAAGTCAACCTGCATATTTGTTTGTAATTCATTAGATAATAAGGTCTTGGCTTAACAGGGATATTTACTAAGGTCAACTTGGTGGAAAAGAGGGGAAAAATTAATTTTCCCCTGTTTTTTTCCTCTTTTTGATAATTTCTTATAAGACGTCTCTCTCAGGCAGACCTTTTATACCCCAAGCCTCTTACAAATTGCTGAGAGGCCATTAACCAATCAGTAACAGGCATAGCCTATATAAACCCTCAAAATGTCTGCAGTTCCCTCACAAGTCCGCTCCTCAACTATAAATAGCCGAGGGGCTGGTAAAGATCCTCAGTGCTGGCGAGGACCCAGAAGAAGATAGAGCTGCATGTTCTCTTATTTTCAGTATTGGTCGGTGGCAGGCACTGGTAGAAACAGATCAAGACCAGAAGAGCTTGTGAATTAACCCCTGGATATTTTATTGTAATAATTATGTGTTTTTTTTTATTTTTCTTTTTAGGTGAGGGCATGGGCTGGCACCCCTCTAGTTAGGGGGTGAAGGTCCTTCCTCAGGCCCCTTTCCCCATGGATAGGTAGGTATATTTTTACTGATGGAAAAAAAATATTCAATGCAAAAAATAAAATAAAAAAACACATAAAAAAGCATAATAACATAAATACATTTCTAAGACTCTTACATAAAAAAGTTAGCATTTTTTTTAGACATTACTGACTAATTTGTGTAAACATTCACATTTGCATCTTTTTTTAAAAAATAGTCTGTGACTAACATAACAAAGGACACAATGCGGATTTGTTAACATTTTTTTACACCAATGTAATTGCCTCTCCCAGGTTCAGACAGGCAATAATTTTACTTCTTAAAAACTAGTCTTAAGTGTTCTAATTTTTATACATCAGTTGCCATTCACTTAAACATTGAAAACTGCTTAAAAGTGGAAAAAAGAAAGTAACTCTTACAAAAATGGATGCAAAATCAATAAAGACTTTATTGCTATTAATAAATGAAAAATGCTCCATTTTTTTTTTTTGACTGCTCCATTTTTTACTGTAACGTCATTTAATATGTTTCTCTCAACATACCCCAGATATTGAAAGGAAATAAAATTTTTCCTTTACAAAATCTTATAAAAATGTGACCAGTTCTAAACGTTAGGTGTTCCGTTCACACTAGTATTATGCAGAAAACTGATAAGGCAGCGCCAACACCAACACCACTTTTTCCATTGAGAAACGAACCAATTGATGTGTACAATCTCTGCACCATATGGTAAAGTTCTTCTTAGGAGACCATTTTCCCAAGTATTTGAACTATTAACTCTTAACATTTTTACCTGTATCACATACATCTGCCAAGCCATTCTACTGTATCAAACATTTTTACAAACCTTTTAAACAATATACCACTGTTTCATTAGAGGGATTGGCGAATGAAGGTACAGAATCTTTAATATATTATGGGGCATATTTACTAAAGTCAGAAAACTGTATTTTCTGTTTTTTACTGCTTTTGCCTATTTTTTGCCACTATTGCAATTTATTAAGCCCTTTCAACTTTTTTTTGTTATTGATAAAACACTTTCAAAGGATGAGGGCAGCAGAAAATCCATTATTCCCAGTAGAGACGCGTCTGAGAAATTTTTCTAATTCCCTGGAATAATAACTGGCAATATTGATATCAATATTAAACGGCCCCATTGACATTAATTTGAATTGTATTGGTATTACTGTATCAGTATTTACCAATATCCATACATTTTCTTTTCAAATTTCATAATTGAGGGGAAAATTAAAATACAGAGGTGAAAATAGAGAAAAACCGTGATACGGATTTTACCACCTTAGCAAATATGCCTCACTTTGGGGCATATTTACAAAAGTCGAATTCGATATCCCCACAAAATCGAATTCAGTTAACGCAGAAATTGGTGATATCGATAGTATCGCCTATTTATCAAACACTGGAAGGCATTATCGCAGTGGATATCTCTGTGTATCGATATCGCCGGATTTAACGCTGTTCTGCATTATTTACTAAGATAAGTGTTTGTTTATTTGGGCTATTTCTGTTGCTTAATATATCACCACTCTCTGGGTGGCGTTATCCATTACTTTCAATGGGGCTGTAGTCTGGAGTTATGCTTTAAGTGTAACTTATCTTTATCGATATACACATGGATATGGATATGGATATTGATACCTATATCCATCCCCATAGACTCCACCAGTACCACTGCTTCTACAAATATCGATATCGCCGGGATAAATGCATATAACGCTCTAGCAGTGCTATTGCCGCATAATAGTAAATAATTTATGGCAATATCCTCCTATATCGCTAAAACCATGGCGATATCTGGCGATATCTGGCGATATTAGCGATATAGAGGATATCGACTTTTGTAAATATGCCCCTTTATGTTTACCTTCCACACAAAAATATATGGTTTATAACCATGACGAATTAATTAGAAATAACTTCTAAGTTAAGGAAACCAGATATCAGATTCCTTATAGTCTATTAAATTGAGTAATGGAGATTTTTTTCCCTATAGATAATATATACAATAGCTCCTCTGTATTGATTTCCTATTGGTATTTTGGAAAGAGGATATTGAATTTGTCCATAAAATTTCCATTAGACATTTATCAATGTATTATTTTGAAGAACGTGGAAATTAAGGGGGTTATTCACTGAGGTGCGAATTCGACTGTTTAATTCCCAAACAACGGATTCCCATAGCAAATCCGTGACAATTTCCCCATTGTAAAGTCACAACAATTTTTGTATGTTAAGATTACAACAATTTTCCCATAATAAAGTTGTGACTGCGACAATATTCTCATTATAAAGATGTGACTGTGACAGTAGCAGCTTATTGTGCCTGTCTTTATCTGGCGAATTCACACCTATACGCAACAATTCAGACTTTAGCGAATAACCCCCTGAATGCATTAAATTACTTGTATGTTAAAGTTAAAAAAAGTTTTCAAGTTTACTACAGTAAATTCCTATTCTTGAAACCAACAGACTACGACCAGTTGCTTTTGCAGGACAGATTTTCTCCCAAATACATTCAAAAATTCCTTGAAGCAATTTTTTATATATAAAAGGATTTATCTTAGAGATAGAGCAATATAAAGTGTGAGCAGAAAATATGAGGGAAAATGATAGTGCAGTAAGGGATTTGGATTACAGCAGATGAACTAGAACAAATTAATGGAACAGTAACAGTCTGGAAAGCACAGATTAATCTTAGACCTAAACAGATGAAAGGTTTGCAGCAAAAAGCAATAATTGTCAGTACTTTTACAACATAATAACAAAGAAAACTATGGTAATCATTCTGAAAGATTAGGATACTTTGAAGAATTATCAAATTTGATCAAATGTGGAATCTGCCACAGACTCCAGTGTGGAAATATCTGAGAGAGGGATTGTGCATGTCTAAAACTCTAAAATGGATTTTGTTAGGAAACAACACCATGCAGGAGGTGAGTCAGATCTCAGAGCTTTCAGTTTTATTGCGTTTTTATCTACAGTATCAGACCTGTCAATTTAATATGGGATTAAGCCAAAGTTTATTTATACTTTAACACCCTAAAAATACTACATTTCCCTGTATTAAGAGTGTAAATGTAAGGCATCTCCTAAAAGGCAACAATGTAAAAACTGAAGGATTATGTACATCTTGTAAGATCTGTATTGGGTAAGGAACATAGAAGCATTGCAACTCATGAGAATGAGAATGTAAGCTTGTCAACTTCTGACTAACAAGCACCATTTATTTCTTTTCTTCTGACATTCCAGACAGATATTATTCTGGATTGAAAGAATATGTTCAATAACACTGCTGTGTATAAAAGTAATTTAGAATGGAAATTATTTTGTAAATAATAAGGTGCAAGCTTGCAATGGAGTTGTAACCCACAGCAATGAATCACAAATTAAATCTGATTTAGTTGATTGCAGCTGGATGTATCTGCATTCCAGATATCCCAGTTACAATACCAGCAGCCAAGTAGGCTAGTTGCAACATCTAAACAACATCACAAAGAGAATGAATACACACAGACACACAATGCAACAACACAGAGAATGAATACACACAGACACACTATACAACATCACAAAGCGAATGATTACAAACAGACACACAATGCAACATCACAAAGAGAATGAATACACAAAGACACACTATACAACATCACAAAGAGAATGA
>WMED01011658.1:0-12123 GCA_019650415.1 Pipa parva
TATCTATCTATCTATCTATCTATCTATCTATCTATCTATCTATCTATCTATTTAATCTATATCTATCTATCTATCTATCTAATCTATATCTTTGTGTATCTATCTAATCCAGTGATTTTCAACCAGGGTTCCACAAGGACAACCCAGGGGTTCCGCGACACACTGGTTGATCGGTATCATTACCCGGCTCATCAGAGAGATCGCATCGATCCAGGTAATGATGCCGATAGCTAATGATTCGATCTCTGTCCCTGCTAACAGTGATCTGACAGCGATCACTGTTAGCAGGGACCGAGACCTCATCATTAGCAATCAGCATAATAACCTGACACATCAGAGAGAGATCGCAGCCTTGGATCCTCCCTCTGTGACCTGTCGGGTATGTAGACATCAATGACGTCACGCGCGTTATGCGATTTCTAGGGTTTCTGGGGGTTCCTCCAGAAATTTTATTACATTAAAGGATTCCCCTGAAGAAAAAAGGTTGTAAAACACTGATCTAATCTATATCTTTGTGTATCTATATATGTAAAAAAGAAAAATACACTATACACTAGGGGTGAGTGAGTTTCTGAGTTTACTTGGAGAAATCTCGCATTGTTTTTGCAAGATTTTTCGATATCGAGTTTTTTTATCATGACTTTTTAAAAAAACATTTTTTGATGGAAAGGTACTTTACATTAGTAGCATGGCTACCTTTCCATTGAAAATTTTGAAAAATTGGGATAGAAAAACTGAATCTTGAAAGAAATCTCATGAGAACAATGAAGATTTCTCTCGGTAAACTCGGAAAGACCCAAAGCAGTCTTTACGAGTTTAATAAATTTCGTCATTATGTGTAAAAAAGAAAAAATCAATCTAAATTCTGCTGTCAGAATTCTCTCTCCCCAGAGGGGACAACCCTTCTTCCAATCACTCTTTGCTCCCTGTAAGTAAAAGAATCATTTACAGTTTTCTCCTTTTGACATTTAAGGCACTTCGCTCTGTTGCCCCTCCCTACATTTCCTCACTCGTATGCCTGTACATTCCTTGACATCAACAACGCTCCTCTCAAAGCAGCCAGCTTTGCGTGCCACGTACTAATACTGCACTTTCTGGTCTTAAACCCTTTTCTCCCTCTGCCCCCACATCTGGAATTCTTTACCCCTTTGTCTTCCAGGAACATTCCCTCTTCATGCTCAAAACCAAACTGAAGTCCTATCTTTCAGAGCACTAGCATTGATTTTTATCACTGATTTTTATGTATATATTTTATCGTTAGTTATTCATGCTTAATATCTGTATTTATTGACCTATTTATTTGTGGTTATTGAACTATGTCTCAACACATTGTACAGTTCTAATTTTCTTTTTATCTGTGTATGTAAGTCTTCCTTCCACTTAGATTGGAAGCTCTATGGGGAAGGGACCTCCAACCTCTCTTGTCAACAATCTAGCACTTAAAGTGATGTTTCCTTATGATAATATACTTGTATTGTTTAATGTACTTTTCCCATGTCTGTACTTGTATTGCTAAATTGTACAGTGCTGCGTAAATTTCTGGCACTTCATAAATAAAAGTATACATACTTACATACAAGTGTGCATATGAATAGTTTGGTTTATTATAGAATTCAATGCTATTTTGTACAGAGAATAACTGGAGGTATAGATAGCGGACAAGCAATAATGAAATAAAACTAATTTTCCTTTCTTATATATCTAAACTTCCTGCTTGTGTGAATTTATTTTACAGTGGTTCAATGGATATGCCTTAAACAGGGACCATGGGAAAGTATAAATTATACTCACTTGTCGTTCTTCATAGAAATCATTCAATAATCTCCCTGTCAAAGATGTAAAAGAATCTGCACAATTAAATGGTCCATAGATGTAAATGATATATATTGTAATTATGCAAAATGAATAAAATCTAGATTTTTTTTTTTTTGCTGTTGTTTGGATCATGAATTTATTCACTTTGATGTGTGCACACATGACTTCCTTCAAGACACTTATCTTCAATAAACCTTGACTAAGTTTGATGAGGCAATTTGAAACTCATGATTCTCAATCCAGCCCAGTACTCCTTGACAGTCTTCTTTGATTAAAATTACTTACATTGCTGCAATTTACTCAAAGAATATCAGAGTGAAGATTATATAATGACAGCAAAAATAGCCTCTTGTGCATGATTTACTGACACCCTATCATTATTACCAGATTTGCAAAGTCGGTGATGTAATTCATTAAACTGTTTTCGGGGATCTATGCTCCTCATATCTGCACTCTATTCAAGCTTGCTGTATCTATGCCTTGCTGTTTACTTCTATGATAGAGGAATGAAAACATAACCTAATGGTTAATATATTTCTGTATTACAGTGTTTCAGACTCTTAAATTGTCTTAATAAAAAAGTACAAAGGCAGTCAACAGGCCCCAGAACTCTGCCAGTGTGCATATATTTTACCAGATTACAATATGGGCTAATAAATTCTGGGCAGTATGGTTCCATATTAAATAGTCAGAACATGATGTTTGCCTTTTTACAATGAATATTAAAATCTTTGAATAAGTATGACTTAATTTTGATCTATGTTTAGACTTGTGGATTCATTTACAATGAGGCATCTGTCATCTGATAATGCAGCCCTAAAAATAAATCTACAAAAAATATTTATATTAGACCTTCTTTAAAAAAACAATTAAAAAATGTACCAGTGTAATACAATCAGAACTGCAATGAGGCACTTCTTTTTTGTTTACAATCCTTCTGACCTACAAAAAACAAAAAAGGTAGGCAATGAGCACTATAGACATGTATAGTTTAATTGCTGGTGCAACCAGATGGAGTAAGGCAACAAGAATAAAAATGAAAATATTGGAAAAGTACTCACTTATACGGTGCACTCAAAAGCAGAAATTTATTATTAATTACAAAAATGTGAAACACACTGATTTCTTGAGACAAAAAACATTTAAAAACAATTAAAATGAAAGATGCCAAAATACTTGTCTTACACTGCCAGTAATGCATATATTCAAATATAAATAATGATTGTTACAAAAATTGTATAAAGAAATAAATAAGTAAAAAAGCCCCAACTACATTACCGTCTGTAGTAAAAAAAAAATCGTCACAGGTGGTACCACAATGTCAGTCTGTGTGATTATAGGGAAGATAATTCAGAATAAATGTGATTCCCAGGGTTTAGCAGTCACGGCAATGCATGTTGGTTGCAGATGCAAGTAAAGAGGATCGGACGCGTTTCGTCCTAGCAAGAGGACTTCATCCAGCGATATGAGTTTCTGACTCGAGGGATCAGCGTTAAATACTATTTCCTGAATGACGTCATTTGCGTATTTGACAAATCAACGCAATCACGTCAGTTATGCGATGACGTTGAAGCGTGTGAGAGTAGAAAACTCGATAAGGTGCTTAGAGAGACTCCTATTTGATAAGGCTTACAGGTTTTTAAATGAATCAGTAAATTTAAACACTGCCTGTGTTCATTTCTTTGTCACAGTGTCACAGACACTAATCATTATATCCTTATTAAAGTCAGCTAATGTCATAACTGTATATATCAAGATGAAATGGCAGACACATAAAGGTAATGTATATAACCAAGTTCATAAATAAAACAATTACTAGAAAATCAAATGAATATTTGTTATGACAATATACAGTATGAATAAAGTTGTGGAAAAAAAAAACCCTTTACTGTCATTCCGAACCACCGGCAAATTAGTTAACTGTGTATAATGATTTACTCCATGGTGTTAAGAGCTCGAGAAAGTGATTCCTCAGGTTCCAAGAACTTCATCTAGTTGCTTAAACAGGTAGTAAGTATCTTTATGGATTCGTCTTTTACAGAGAGTACAATTGATTCTCCACAGGAATAGGATGGAAATGTGCAGTGAATTGATTCCATGAATTAATGTTCAGTATTGGATAGATGAATCACATGCTGAGGAAATCAATAAATGAAGGAATGAATGAAACAAATATATGGGGAAATGATTGAAAAAATGAAAAGTACTGTATATGACCACAATCAAAAACAAAAAATAATAATAATAATAAAAATTAAAAATAAATATACAACAATGAGGAGTGAAAAAAAAAGAAAAATGCATGTTAGAAAGAAAAAACGATGAGTAGAAAATGAAGAAACAGATGATTCTCAGTTATGAATTGAATTTCAGAGAAAAACTCCATAGTCCGTTAATCATTAATCCCAGATGGAGCGAGGGTGTTGAGATTATAAATCCACTTTACTTCATTACGTAAAAGTTGTCCAGTCAAGTCACCACCCCGTCGACCCATTTTAATTTTTTCCAAACCTATGAATTTTAACCCCTCCGTTTGTTGTTTGTGTTTGTGAAAAAAATGAGCTGCCACAGAAGATAAGCATTTTGATTGTTCTATGTGTTTGTATGATATTCTTATGTTAGACAGAAGTTGTCCTCGTCTAACTTTCAACTTCTGTGTTGTTTGTCCAATGTAATATAGGCCACAGGGACATATCAGCAAATAAATGCGATAACTGGAGTTGCAGTTTAAAAATTGCCTGATCATGTGGATGCTTGTCTGAGTGCTGTCTTGTATTTTGAAAGTTCTGATAAAGAACTTACAATAACTACACGTACCACATGGGTGGGATCCTATTGGAGTGAAGCCTCCCTGTGTAGATCTTTTTTGTGGGTCCAAATAACTCGACATGATCATGTCTCCTATAGATTTTCATCGCCTAGCTGTCATTCGTGCTCTATCTGGGACATGCTTTGAAAAAAAGGGGTCCATTTTAAGAATATGCCAATTTTTCTCTATGGCTTGCTTTATATCACCCCAATGGTTATTAAACGTGGTAATAAATCTTACTGTGTCAGATTTAGCCTTATCTTTATTTTTCACGCCTGTACTATTTAAAACTGCAGATTGTGAAAATGATTCAACTGATTTTTTGGCTTTTTTGATGACCTGAAGTGGATAATTTCTATCTCTAAATTTCTTTTCAAGTTCCTTAGACCTAACACAAAAGTCAGTATCTAGAGTACAGTTCCTACGTATCCTGAGGAACTGACCTTTTGGTATTGACCTCTTGAGGGGTTACGGATGGTTACTGTTGAAAGATAGACGACTATTGGTGGTGGTAGGTTTCGTAAACAGATCCGTGTACAGTGTCCCAATTCTCTCCCTTTTTAATGATAATATCCAAGAAATCTATTTGCAACTGTGAATATCTGTATGTTAGTTTAATGTTGAAAGTTTTATTATTGAGGATCTCTATAAAATCGGTCAGGATGTGGATAGATCCATTCCAAATGATGAAGATGTCATCTATGAACCTATACCACACCTCAACGTAGGTCGCAAAAAATTCAAGATCCTCATTGAATACATAGGAGCGTTCCCACCACGCCAAAAAGAGATTAGCATATGTGGGGGCACACTTGGCTCCCATTGCTGTACCTGATAGCTGTAAATAGATATCGTTATTAAAGATAAAGTAGTTATGAGTCAGAATGTACTTTAGGAGCTCAATGGTAAACTCATTTTGTAGAGTTTTATCATTTGATTCCATGCTAAGGAAGTATTCTGCAACACTTATACCAAGTTTGTGTGGTATAGAAGTGTACAGGGATTCAACATCCATGGTCACTAGGATGTGATCCCTGTTCACCGCTAACTCTTTGATCTTGTTGATTAGGTCGCTAGTATCCCTAATGTACGAGGGCAACGTTTCAACATGGGAACGAAGTTGTGCATCCACATATTCACAGGATGGCTCTATAATCGAGCTTATCTCTGCCACAATTGGTCTCCCTGGTGGTGTACTGGAGTTCTTATGTATCTTGGGTAGCACGTATATAGTGGGAATAATGGGAATTGTAGGTAATAAAAAGTTTTTTGTGTTGAGGTCTATAACGTCTTTGCTATAAGCATGGTCGATTATTTTGGTCAGTTGGTTTAGATACACATCAGTAGGGTCATTCACTAACTTTTTATAGGTGTAAGTGTTACCTAATTGACGATGCATCTCATCCATATATTGTTTCAGAGGCCAAAGTACTACGTTACCCCATTAGTCTGACCTTTTAATGACGATGTCTTTCAAGTTACGCAGTTCTTTTAATGCTGCAAATTCACTAGGTTTCAAATTTTTTGTGTAAATTTTACCATTATTAATTTTTCTAATATCTTGTTGTACACATACATCTAAACTTGGATAGTCAGCAAAGGGGGGGTGGGGTAAATGTTGATTTAGGTTTGAACTTACCCAAGATGTTATTTTTGGCCTCAGTGGTAGATATGGATGAGCTTTCCACTGAATCATCAGTAGCCAAATGATCCGTATGTGAGTAAAACGCTTTTAATGACAGTTTTCTGCAGAAAAGAAAAACATCTTTAGAAACATCAAATTTATTACAAGAGGTAGAGGGACAGAAGTTTAGACCCTTTTCTAATACTGACCTTTGGTTGTTAGTCAGAATATGGTCAGATATATGTATTATTTTTAATTCTGTTTCAGGGTTCTTTTTGTTGGTTTCTGTGTTTTTATTCTCTCCCAAGGATGCATCCGCTGTCTATGATTTGAATAACCCCATCTTCCTCTGTCCCTTAGGACGATGTTTCTTTCCTCTCCTGGATCTCCTTCTGATTCTGAACTGCCCCCCAAAAAAGATGAGGTGGTATCTAAGTCTGAAGCGTCTTTGCTAGTAATTGGCTTATTAACTTGTTTGTTGGTGAATTTTTTCCTACTGTTCCCCCAGTGTTTCCACCTATATACTTTTTCTATCTGATAATCTTTTTGGTCCCTTATTAGTTTGTTTTTCTTTTTATTTGCAAGAACAGTGTCTAGTTTGTCTAATTTGGATTCTAGGTCTCCATTAAAGGCAGTGTAATCTGTTTCAGAAATAGAACTTTTAAGTTCGTTATTTAAAGTGGATAACTTAGTTTTGATGTCTTCTAATTTATGGGCTGTTTTACTTATTTATATCTTTATACCATTTTTGTAACAATCGTTATTTATATTTGAATATATGCATTACTGGCAGTGTAAGACAAGTATTTTGGCATCTTTCATTTTAATTGTTTTTAAATGGTTTTTTGTCTCAAGAAATCAGTGTGTTTTCACATTTGTGTAATTAATAATAAATTTCTGCTTTTGAGTGCACCGTATAAGTGAGTACTTTTCCAATATTTTCATACTTAATCCTTCTGACTTAACCAGACAATCTCATATGCACATTTAGGGGAGGAAGCGTTATTAGGTTTATTATGAGCATTTGGGGGTTAAAGAAGTTGTCAATATAACGTATTATATTTAGTAATTTCAAAACTTTAGTGTTTGGTGATCAGATCTTCCCTTTTTACTAGAAATGCATAAAAAATAACGAGTTGCTGGAAGCAAAAAGGTTAAAATGTTGAAGCGGTCAGTTTACCCTAAACACTAATCATAATACATCTCTTTTTAATTGTGGAACATGCAATTTATTGTTATAAAACAAAGTAAATTAACAGCTACTAATGCAGCTAGTGTATTTTACAATACAAAAGCATCAGGGGAATTCATCAAAGGGGCAATTTTTTCCAGAGATCTGGTAACCCCTAACAACCAATCAGTTGTTAGTATTTACTTATATAAAGAAACTAGAATTTAATCAAAGAGTGCAACACCTTTTGCAGGAGTTTAGCACCACCCCTTCCTGCTTTAAGTGACAACTGTTTCTGTAGCACAAATGCCAGTAAGTGTGTGTGTAAGTCACACTTAGCTTATCAGCATGGCTTAAACATGAATTTAACATCAGAGAGCTGAGGAGGGGGCTAAACTTACAATGAAATGAAAGGCCCATCCAGCCTGTGACTTTAACTCCCTTTAAAAAACAGGCCTAAATCTTATCTGGTACATTTACACATTGTTTAAGTCAGCAAGAAAAACCTGTATCTGAAGTTGTTCAAAATAATCACTGCTGCATGCAGACTGCATATATCTTTGATTATAAAGGTAATACATGAAAGTCCTAACCTAGCACAATTCTGAGCTAAAACATTTACAGCACCAGAGTGCATCAGGTCCTTGAGAGGAGTGTTAGATCAAACAATCTTGTGCAACTTTGTAACAAAAAAGTAGGGCTAGTAGTAGTGATCAGCTGTATTATGTTTTCTACAACTTCTGCCCTTTGATTTGGCTTCGTACAAATTCATGATAAAACAGTGGGTTCATATCTACAGTAGTTACAGTGTTACTGCATTGTAAACCAAAAGCATCCATTCTCAGAAACTGAGCATTAACTATTGCCCCACTCAGTAAATCTCTATCCCTGAGTCACGGCAGCCAGAGATATGAGCTGCCCACTCCCAGCTGATGTTTTATATGCTTAACATAGGTTTTTGGTACTTTTATTAATTGTACATGACCCCTTGCGTGGACTGCAGTTAACTAAAGCAGTGGTTCTCAGAATTGTTCATCTGGACTTCAGTTTTTCCATATGGTCAGATCTCAGGCCTCCTCTATCCGTTACTGTACAGCTGCAGTTATACATGTTTTACATTGTCATCACAGAATCAAACACATTTAGCTGACACACAGCTCATATCCAAATTACATCACTAGTGGCAGTGGTAAGGGCAGAACTGGGTGGTAGTCCCAACTTTTTCAGTTAATAATCCTGAAAAAAATGTATCATTCTATGCATTAGCTACAAAAACACACCTATCATAAAAGGCCTCTGCAATGTATGGATCAACAGAATATTACAGAAAAGGGAATGTTGAAAAAAACACTTATTCCAAAGAATGAAATGCTATTTGTCTAGGCCAGGGGTCGGCAAACTTCCTTGAGGAAGGAGCCATTTCACTCCCTCCTCCAGCGGTGACAACTATTTTGTGAGCTGCTGGAGTAGGGAGAAGCGCATATGACCTGCCGACGGCCAATAAGAAGAGCCGTTGACAGTTATGAGCGGGGCTTCGGAGGTGCACTCTGAGCCACAACAAGGTAGCTAAAGAGCCACAAGTGGCTCACAAGCTGCACTTTACCGACCCCTGGTCTAGGCTAATTTTTAAAATCAAATCTTTAAAGCTTTGTAAGGTTCCCTTTTGGACTTCACCTAACTTAGCATAGTGCCCCACAGTTTAATAACCACTGAACTAAAGGGAAACAGAAACAACATTGGGGGGGCACTAAACTTCCAAGCATTTCTATTGGGAAAATGTAGGATAAAGAAATCAATTAACTTTAATGAATGACCTCACAGACAACATAACTGGATATATTTTGCAAACAAACATTGTAGTCACATCAAGTCAAATATCTTTGCTTCCCCTCATTATTAATTGGTGATGCTTATTAAATCATTCAAATCTTTTTAAAATATTAAATTGAAGATTTACATTTTAGATGTTATTGCTGTTGCCTTTTTTTTCGAGTGCTTTGCTTCAATTAATGGAATTAAAAAAAAAAAACAAAAAAAAAAACAACCAAAATAATATTAGCTTTTCAACTTTAAAATTAAACCGTAATTCATTACTTAAGCATTTTACTAAAGGAATAAAAAGGAAGCTCCCGTATGTAAAAATACTGTTCTGAATTTTATTCACAGGGGGAATGCAACTAACCCATTAAGAATCAGTTTGACAAACTGTAATTAAATCCTGCTCTGATATCCACCTACGTTATAAGCTAAATGAGGTGACATTTTAAGGTCAAATGATCTAAATCTAAATATTACATATACAGTCAAACATCTCCCTATCTTACAGAGTATATTCATAACAATTTAGCTTTCATGGGTAAACCATCATGCATTTCTACAATAAAGACAAGTACCTGTAAACTTATTCCTATAACTTTTTTTTCATGTTTTAACATCATTAAATTACAGTAGAATAAATTTGATCATTTATCTTGCTGTATGTTTGATTTCTATAATATTCCATTATGTCTGGGCGGGGTGTAGTGAAGCATCCACAGCACATGATAGTGCCATTATCATCATTTACAGGGGGAATATTGTGTTTTTGGAGGTGTGTATAGAAAAAAAATGTCATAGTGTTTCTTCTAAAAACAATTCTTTGGTCTCATCAAATAATAAAACCTTTTCTATTTGATTTTCGAGCCTTACATGTCTCCTGGAAAACACTCAGACTGGGGGTGATTCACTAAGGTGCGAGTTCGACTGGCGAATTCGCAAACAGCAGATTCCCATAGTAAATCCGCTACAATTTCCCCATTGTAAAGTTGCGTCAATTTTTTAATGTTAAGATTGCGACAATTTTCCCATAATAAAGTCACGACTGTGACAATATTCTCGTTATAAAGACGCAACTGCGACAGTAGCAGCCTATTACGACTGTCTTTATCTGGCGAACTCGTACTTATACGCAACAATTTGAACATTAGTGAATAACCCCCTCAGATATCGCTGACATATTTTTTATTTTAAGTGCCTTTCCATTCTTTCACAGTGTTTTTATTTTATATATATTTTTTTGAATCTTTTTGATTTTAGCAATGAAGAAAGAAGATAGCAGCTGTCCATTTTCTTTTGTTACAAACAGCTGTCCTGTGGAGGCTTATATACCCATAAGTGACTACCCAGTGTGCCAATGACCATTTCCAGCAAAGTTACATTTTCTGTCTTTTAAATAAATGCTTAATTGTCCTCCGGGGGATATTGAATGATTTGAACATTTTCCTGTACCTACTGTGAGTTACATTTTTCAGTATTTATTTTGGAGTTTTGATTTTTCTGTGTGTTTTTTTTAACTTTTTTACAGAAAACTGATTTAGTAGCAGTTAGAGTTAAACTATCCATCTATTTATACCGCACTTCGAACACCTCCATTACTTGACTGCACAAGACATTTGGGACCTATTTTCTTGATTTCTACAGAAGTGGAAAAAGGACAACTTTATGGACAATAAAATAAGACATTTTTTAAAGTGCATGTCATCCCATAGAAATATAATTTCATGAAAGACACTTCACCAGCTTTTCCACATTCAACAAAGAATGTTATTTTCTGAAATGTGGCAAATTCTCTCATAGCTTATAATATTACACCAACCTTGTATTTACACAGCACCAAATGTCTATTTTCCACAAAAAGTTATGTACTGTCCATCAACACGACAATTCACCAAAGGTTCATTGGCACAAATTTGACAAAGGTGGCAAATTGGGGCAGTTAAGTCAGGGTTCCTGTTATTCTGGTGACATTTTACTAAAAAGTTTTTAAAAATGGGGTTATTCACTAAGGTGCGAATTCGACTGTTGAATTTGCAAACAGCGGATTCCCATAGAAAATCCACGACAATTTCCCCATTGTAAAGTCACGACAATTTTTTAATGTTAAGATTGCGACAATTTTCCCATAATAAAGTTGCGACTGACAATTTTTCATTATAAAGACGCAACTGTGACAGTAGCAGCCTATTGTGACTGTCTTTATCTGGCAAATTCGCATCTGTACGCAACAATTCAGACTTTAGTGAATAACCCCCTCAAATGACAGAATGAGCATGGAACTGTCAATGTATACTATTATTCTATGGTGACAAAATTGGTAACCAAAATGCTACAAAATTGTGACATTGTCCTTTCTTGTGATAATTCATGCATATTTCCAGCATGTAGTCATTAATTTAGAAAAGATAATTATGATGGTGTTGTCTGATGACTTCATTTCACTTGAAAAGGTCTATAAATAACAAACTACATGTCAATACAGTAACAATATGCTAAGTCAGAGGTCGGCAATCTTCACAGAGAATGGAGCCATTTCTCTCCCTCCTCCACTGCTGCAAGTTGCTCCTGGAGCCACAAAGGGGGAGGAGTATATAAATTCTCTATCACATGACCTTCTGACGTCCCATCACAAGTGACGTCAAAGGACATGGGCGGGTGGGAGGGCAACATGCTCGGAGCCGCACAATGTAGCCAAAGAGCCAAACGCGGCTCGCGAGCCACGGTTTGCCAACCGCTGTGCTAAGTAATATGCACAATTGACTTTGCTACACAATAAAAGAAAAGATGCAAATTTCTTTGGTAAAAATAATTCATTGTTTTATGGATAACCCTGCTAAATTATATGTTACTGAATTTTGTAAAACAATGTTCCTCTATCTCTGTCAGTGC
>WMED01011660.1:0-15157 GCA_019650415.1 Pipa parva
TCGTTGGAAAATAAATCGATACATCGATTAAATAGATGAATCGTTACACCCCTAATATGTGTGCTATAAAACTCTCTACAATTAAGTGAATGGTAACAGAAGCACCCTTGGTTCTTCTTGACAGTAATGGAATCATACATCCAATACATTCTGCTGTCTGTACTTAAATACATTGTCATTTGTGGCACCATTCTCAGTCCTTGCAGAATAGAATATTTTTGTCTGCTATGCTTACTTTTTACCTTGTATTTTCTTACATAGCAACCAGTCTTCATATAGGTCACATTTAAAAGGACACCAAACTATGGGCAACATTTTGTTGCCCCTGAGTTCTTCATTTTCTATTAAGTATAAGCTTCCGTTTTTACTCCTAATTTGTTAAAATCGTTCATTTAATTTTTAACTTGAAAATGTTATTAAAACCGTGCCCTATTTCTCCATGATGATGTCATAGCAAAATAAAACCATTTTTTTTTCTTTTATGGGAAAAAAACTAAAAATAATATTGTCAAAAATGTAGGAAAAAATAAATTTACTCAAAATAATTTCATATCCATCAGGGCTGTGGAGTCGGAGTTAGTTTTGGTTGCAGTCGGAGTCGGTAGAAATGTTCCGACTCCAGCTTTAAAATAAAGTATTAATATTTCGTAATTGAATTTTCATATGAATTTTATAAATGTTACTCAAATATATATGTTCTATCAAACTATGAACAACAGTGATAAGCAGTTCTGCTGGAGATAGAGACATTTCTTACTTCTTGTGTGTCACTGTTCTACACTGCCCTTATGTATTCTTATATTTGGTTACTTTGCCACCAACCCAAGTTAGTGTAGAGAGGTTGTTCTCTGCTCTCAAAATAATTAGATCAGATTTAAGGGCACCCATGAAGGAGGATCTGACAGAGGCAATACTTTTTCTGAGAACAACTTTATAGATGTCTTCTTATTAACAGCATAACAGTGTTTATTGCATATTTACTTACAAGAGTTTATAAAAGTTATTTGCTATATTCTAATTGTATTCTAATAAATATAGTTTTTGCTCTTAAGTGGTCTGATTACTTATATGATGGTGAGAAACTGAATAAGCACAATGTTAATAGTTTACAACAGTAAATTTATTGTTACGAATTGGCCATTTATGAAGGTGTTGTGAAGCAGTGCAGAATGGCAAAAGGTGAGGTTGGGTCAGCACAGTATCTGTAAAGTGACGTTTGGGGCACCACAATATGGACAAAGAGTGGGTGAGAGGAAGGAACTACACACTACCTTGCAACACTTTACCTGCTGCGCTGTAGTGTACTATATGGGAGAACTGCTGCAGTGTATGGGGCTCAATGGAAGGCATTGTCACGTATTTTGGCATTGTCACCTAGGGTGCCATTAAACTTTGTACCGGCACTGTTCCTCCCATAGTCCCAAAAGAAAACTAGGTTTATTGAAGCCTGGCTCTAGTTGGTTCTAAATTTTAGTCCCCTAGCTGCTATCTTCGTTACCACCATTTTCTAACTATTTGGGTCTCACCCTTGATGATGTGGCTTCTGGCTTCATCCAATTAATCATTGCTTTATTGTTAGTTTCTAGCAACATTAAAAACACATCCCTGTATCATGAAAGTGATGCAATTTCAGAGATTTTCAGAGATGCAAGTTCAGACATATCTGATCTCATGAGAAAAAGGGAAGTTATGGAAACGGACCAAGCATGGAAAACAGAATATGTCCAATTCCCATGTGATTTTAAGGAAACTCAATGGAGTTTCCTTAAATGGCATAGTAATATATCGGACCAATTTTGTTGTAGTGTGCTATAGGGGTGTGCGATATTGCTGAAAAATGATATCTCGATATTTTCTGTAATTTTGTGGATAACGATAATAAACGATATTTAGCATTATTTACCCCTCTAAACTTTCTCTGATGCCTTTACTTGTTTGTTGAGGGCTGCCGCGTCAGCTGACCTTCAGGTATGGGTTCCAGTGTGTCTTCGCGATGTCTACACTGTCCTCTCCTTTGTCTGCTGGTCTGGTCTGTCTGCGCAGCTCTGCTCCTCTCTGGATCTCGGTTGGTGCCTCTGGGGTTGTGCTTTGTATTCCTGCGTGTCCTCTCTCTCCGCGTCGGGCGCCTGCCTTACTCTCCTTGCTGTTTGCGCTTAGGCCTCCGTTGAAGGATAGGGAGCTCTGCTGCCTTGTGCTGTGTCGGCTTGGAGGTTAGTGTGTCTTATTGTGGATACATGTTGGCTCTGTGTTTTTGGTGTTTTTTTTTCTCCCTTATTTTGGTTGTCTTTCGGCTTTTTAGCGGAGCTCATAAAAATGCGGCCACACTGATAGCCCGCCTCCCGGAAGTCCCCAACACACCTCGAGCCGCTCGATATTGCCAGCTTGCAATATCGATATTGGTAGGTATACGATATTATCGAAACCGATAAATATCGCACACCCCTAGTGTGCTACAATTTAGACACCCAATAACTTGGATTTTCACACACACAGTCACTACAAAGTGCAAACAAATGCTCCGCACTTATTGGCTGTTGTTGCTACATTTCTGTTCCCTTTTTGTGTGTAGAGGGATTGCTGCAGGGAGAGAAAATATAATTTACTAACTGTTGTTGTAGGTTGTAACACACGTATGATAGTAAAGTACTGTAAATTGCATTGCATTCTTATTTGAAATGACTTTACTCTTAAAGGGAAAGTCTAAAGCTATTTTTGATATTAAATGATTTATCCTAAAATACTTTTTAATTATTTAAATATTGTTACCTGCTACTTGGTTTAATAGCAAGCTGTTCAGTCTTTTTTTTTTTTTTTTTAAAACAAATGTTGCACTTGTTGCTTGCAGAAAAGATACCACATTTTCTTACTTAAGGGATTCTTAGGGGTTCTGCTGAGCTTGCTTGGCCAACTGATCCAAAGAAATAACCAGGTAATTCAAGAGGCATCATCTAAAAACCTAAACCAAAAATTACTAACAGTAAATAACAAAAAATAGTATTTTGGAAAAGTGAAAGAACTGAAAGCGCTATCAGCCTTTACTTTCCCTTTAACAAATGTTCAGTAAGTGTCAGATTACTCAGCTGCAGTTTAAAGCTTGTGTATATCGGAGTTATATGCATACATACATACATGTGTGGGAATGTTCTTGGAGTCTTAAAGGAACACTCCAGCCAAAATTGAAAAAAAATGCATGTGTTAGTAAATACGAATTACTAACTTTTATTAAATGCATTTTATTTTCAATTTTGCCCCTAAAATGAAATATCTTACCTGTTTAGAAGCACTTCCGTGTTTAAGATTCCATCTTCATCTGTGCCGACGACTCTAAGGTGTCCTGAAGCAGAAACTCTTCACAGCCGTAATCCT
Source organism: Pipa parva (assembly GCA_019650415.1). NCBI lineage: Eukaryota > Metazoa > Chordata > Amphibia > Anura > Pipidae > Pipa > Pipa parva. Next base: position 3,367 of record WMED01011660.1, read on the forward strand.
CTCCTTTCACTGTGCAGCCCCGGTGCCGGCATCTCCTAATAGTCACATGGGAGAGCGATGCATCATCAAGGGGAGACGGATTGATGATGCAGCGCTCTCCCATGTGATTATTAGGAGATGCTGGTACCAGGCTGCACGCTGAAAGGAGAGCATCGTGGCTGTGAAGAGTTTCTGCTCCAGGACACCTTAGAGTCGGTGCCACAGATGAAGATGGAATCCTAAACACGGAAGTGCTTCTAAACAGGGTAAGATATTTCATTTCAGGGGCAAAGTTGAAAATAAAATGCATTTAATAAAAGTTAGCAATTCGTATTTACTAACACATGCATTTTTTCAATTTTGGCCAAAGTGTTCCTTTAATGAAATTATGGGCATTTTTGTTCTTGCTCCAGTGCTACAAGGCAGTGATAACCTAGGCTTTTTTTTATTACATCATGCACAAGGAAACAGTGTATTAAAAAAATTTGTTTTTGGATAAATAATTTAAATATAAAGAGCTTTTTGACTTTCCATTCAATTTAAATGCCTCGTTCCTAATGTTTTACTCTTTGGGTAGCAAGGTATTTAGCAAAGAACTAAAATCTGCATTCTTGTACTGCAGGATTCATTTTTTTCTGAAATCTGTTCTTTCACGTAGTAAACCAGAGTGGAAATATTAATGGATCCCATTGATATGTTTAATTACAATCATGGGTGTTTTCATGTTGATTTGTCGAAGGCATCACAATAATAAGATGATTAACAGAATGAAAATGTAACAGGACAGTAACAAGTGCTGCCAAATTTGGATAACAGAAGCAGAATTCCAGGCACAGTTCAAAGTTTGTCAACTGAAACAGTTTTCATACACCATCAACTGTGTCCCATTATCTGTGCTGAGTAGGAAGTCCAGCACAAGTCATAAAGGCTGTTGGACCTCTCTCAGCTATGACACTGTCTGGATGATTTCCTTTTCTGATTAGTCTATTTTCAATCTATAAAGTAGTTAAATTCATTAAATATGCTGTTTCTGTTGATATGAGTGAGATTAATGGTAAAACAGTTTGAAAAATAAGCCTTGCAGAACTGTTAACATATCTCTTAACCACATTAATCATCTGGTTTAAGGTGTGTTTTCTTAAAAAACACAATTCACCAGCCACTTGATGTATGTGTACGTATATTTGGAAGAAGTTAACTGAATAAACATGCTATGTTGCAGTTCACATATAAACTTTGTTGCTGACTATATTGTAATTAGCCTTGTTAAAAGAAACATTTACTGTGACAACTTTTAAAAAACCATCAACCCTACCTGTCAGAGATTGCTAGGTGTTATAGTCTAACATCAGCACTAATCTTCCATGATACAGAACTCAATGGTGAATGAAAAAAATAAGAGTCAGCTGTGATGGAGAGAAAGGAATGGCAGTCTTACCAGTATAGATGGAGTTTCCTAAAGTTTCAAAAAAGTAAAAGAGGTTACATTTGCCACTGGACAATGAAAGTTTTTAAAGTGAAAGCTTTCCTTTAATGCTCGTGTGCATTTTAGTGCTCTAATAGACCCACGGTTGGTTGTAGTCCTTTCCAAATAAAATGTGATTAAAGAAAATGTTGCTATTTTCCATTTGTTTCTTTCCAAAGCTTCTTGTGTTTAAGTACTGTTCTTTAATATATTTTTAATTATAAATGAATCTGCACTCCTTCCATAATTCTAGTTTTTATACAATAAAAGCTGAAGCTAAAGAGAAGGATGGTAAGCAGAATTTGTAATTTCATATTAATGATTGGATAAATTCCATGCACATTGATTGGCTAGAATTCATGCAGATCAGCATTTTCCATCATACTATTGTGTTCCGTATTCTCTGCCTATGCTGGCCTGAAAGCAGATGCACTGCACCAATGTTTAGTCCTTCTGTGTAAAATGCTTTTTACTATGCTGTTTTGTCATTACAGTATCTCAGATGGATAAATGGTTGGATCAGACTTGGTAACATTATACCTTAATCTGCGTAGAAAAAAATCTTAATTCTATGGTATGAATAAACTTGTTAATGACATTGGCATGAGTGTCCACAGAACATTTTTTTTTGTGGGGTGGCAGTGGTGTGACATCATTACATCATTGCTGTGTCACATGATGCAGAAGAATGGTGGGCACCACTGTAATGGGGACAATGATGGCTGTCCATTAGACAGGGCAGTGGGATGCATTGGGAGCCTAGGACCACTGTTTTGAGTTTCTTTTTCATTAATTAAGTATAATATAACTCTTTTAACCAGTTACTGGGACTGCCAATGTGTCTCTTCCCTGCCAGTTCGTAGAATGAAATCAGGGAGGAAGGTGGAATTCAGATGAAAGTGTATCTGTCTGGTTCAAAGCAGGATGTCTCAGAGCTAAACACTTAGGTCAGAACTCAAGATACTTATGTTTGTCTCCAGATTCCCATACCATAGCAATGTGAGATAACAAAGCTCTCCTGTACCCAGGCACTTGTGAATGTGCTGGAGGTGCTTTGTGGGTCTGGGAAGAAGCAGGTCAACCTATATGTAAGTAATCTTAATTTGTTTGTGCAACAACTCCAACTACGCTTACAGCTGTGTTTAAGTGGCCTTGACAGATCTGCTTCAGATAAATTAGTATAAAATATACGTGCAGTTGAAAGTGCACTAGATGCATTTAGAACCCAAGTTGTTGGTTATTGTTTAGGTCTCCATTTTTTAGGCTAGGGCTACACTATGTATACTTTGTATGGTAAAAATGCCTCCCCTCCCTATAGAGTTACCATGCAACCTGTTACACTACTTAGCAGGTACGCTCTGTGATTGAGCGACATGTGGCATGTCAGCCTTGGTAGTTCTGTAGTATCCTACCCTGTCCTATTTTTTTCATGGCACCTCTGCAGTGAATCCATGGGGAACAGTTCTAGGTGTTTTGTCACACACAGAAAAACGTCAGTGTCAAAATGCACTAGCCGCTAGCCTCCAGTTATAGTTAGTTCCTGTTGTGTATATATGAAGGCCTTGATAGCCAATCCTATTATTATACCAAGGCCTGTGTGTAGAGAAAAATACATTAGCCAGATTCCTGTGGGTTACACTAGGGAAATGCTGTACTTTAGATGTCTGACAAGAGATAGCAATGCTTTCAGACTAGATTTTATAGCTGGGTGATGAAATATTTATTTTAATTCCAATAATAAATCAGACAGCGGGCAAAAAGGATGGTAACATCATGCTAAATTTATTCCTGAACACTTGTGGAAAGAGTTAAGGAACATGATTTTTCTCTCCACTGCATTGTGTGGATATGACTGGCATGATGTCTGTCACCCCTGTCTCTAAGAGTTGTTCAGATAGACCCTTTTTTTTATATACATGCAGCCCATTTTGCCTTGGGTCTTATTGCTCCATCTCAGCTTAGTCAGTCCAGTTAGAAATAATCAGGTGACAGTCTTTGTTAATCTCTGACTGGTGCCCCAAAGATTCATATAGTAATATAATAATATTTATGAACAATTGCAAACTCAACAGTGACTTTCCCTTTTAGGAAAAGGTTACATACTGGCTTGTTTTTTGTTCCTGAGAAATTAAGTCAATTCGTATTGGTTTGTTTGGACTCACACAAAAACAGAATGTGGTAGTGTTTGTCTCCTTTGTTCATTTTTCATTACTTTGCTGTGTGTGGACAACTTTAAGGGCCATATTGACTAAAGCCCAAATAGTTGCGTAAAACTCTTAATTTGCATCTATTCACCACTTTACCATATTCGCTTATTAAGCAAACTCTGTGATGTGGAGAATATGTGACCAGTTTGGGCGACTGAGATTGACTAATCAGCAAAGTGTGTCAAAGGAGCAAATGCGACTACGTGTATTGCTTCAAATTGAGCCATTTGACTTTGCCACGTCAAAGTATCAATTTGGGGGCTGATGGCAGCTAAATCTATCCAACTAACCATGCCACACCGCCTCTATCCGCTTGTTCAACAAAACTATTTGTTGCTTAATCAATAATGGGAAGTGAATTCAAGACTATATTTTGGAGATGTGACTCGAATTGTTGCGAGGTGAATTCATCATTTAATCAATAATGCCCTAAGTCTCTAACTTCTCCGAGGTTACTTTTAGGCCACTGAGTGGTAAATATGTAGAGTGTAGATTTAAGGCAGGTCTCTCCACAGCTGAAGCCCCTACACTACACTTAGAATGGCTCTTTAAACATTTGTGAACTTTGAAAGTGTTGTCTGTGTATCAGTAACACAGGCAAGTTAGATGACAACCTCCTAAATTAACAGTGCATGATCACTGCAGTTCAGCAGAATCAATAATGTCCTGAAGGAAGGTTAACAGTGAAGCACGTTACAGATATTTGCAGTCAAAGCCATTAACATTTACAGGCATTTGACAACAGGAGAATAGTTACAAAATCATAAATGTAACAAATCTAAAACACTGTGATTGTGATGCTTTTTATGTAAATCTCTGCAGCTGTAACCATGAACTGGTGACAGGGGGACTCCATGTTCTTTGGAGAACATAGACAGGAATTCTTGTTTTCCCTATAGAATATGCTTGTAACATGGGAAATTTGCAGGCACGTGATATTTTAGCCTTGAGGGGAGTGGGTGACCCCTAATGACATTGCCAGCATTTTTTTGTTTCAGAAATCTGATTGTCATTGAAAGTTTGTCTTAAAAATTGTGCCTTTGAAATCTACAAATTCAGGATTTGAATATGTTCTTTTTTAAATTCTTAAAATAAAAAGGATTTGTGGCCGAAGTGTCCAGGTTATGGTGAAAATGATATAATACCAGCTTGCCATTACAAAACAGTTAACCTGCAAAGTACTCTTGTTTTTCCTTGCATTACAAGAGTAGACCTATCACAAAGCATAAATGGAAGCAAATATGTTTTAATTAACATCAACACTTACATACCAATGTTCAGCCATTGCAGTACAGTAGAAGTTTAACATCTTTGGCACTGTACAAAAAGATCTGCCCGTTATCTTTATAGCAAGCGTATGATGTAATAACAGTATCACATGACATACATTTGTTCCCATTTTTCATAATGGTGACTTTGCTCTGTGACTGGTGAAGTCAGGAATAGATTTGAAGCGCATGCAAGACCGAAAGGCACAATGCAGCAATCTTTAGCAGAAGTCAGTGATTGTGAATTTCAATATACTAACTCCATTGACTTCAAATGAAAGTTTTTTTCGTTGTTGTGGCTTGCTGCTCTGCACATACACACAAATTATTTGCACAGCTGGACCAAAGTTTTCTCCTACTTAAAATGGATGTGAACTTTAATGTACTTGCAAGTCTGTTATTGAAGTCATCTGACAGAAAACAAGACAGTCATGTGTGAATTAGTGCTAAATGGGAGTAAAGGGCAGCTAAAGCCACAGACTGGATGGTATACTAAATGCCAGTGAGCCTTTTTGCCTCAAAACTAAACAGCAGATTGCGCCACTGGTGGGAATTAGGTCTGCCTCCCCTTCCGGTTTGTGCTGATGGTGTGATCATGGTGATCTTCTGGTAGAATTTCGGAGGATGGAATTAGAGCAGTCACTGAGCTGAATATATCTGATATTCCACCATAGAAGATGGAATTATTTGTAACAGCGATTAATGTGCAACTGTTAGAGAATCCTGGTGGATGGAAGCAGGGCAGCCACTGACATGATTTTATCTAGTGTACAATTCTGCGCAAAGGAGGACTTGCACTGACTTGAGGCTCTCCCAAGTTGGCAGACAGTTGCCACTGAAGCGCTTTTTTCAAAAATATAATTTTGCAGCAAATCATGTGCAGTATAAACTTTAAATATTGCTCTTAGGAGGATTCCCACTAAGGTAACAGATACACTTTCAGTTAAGTTTTAAAAGAGTTACTTTTTGTACTTTCATTGGAGAAGATGTTTCCTGGCGCTTAGGTGACCACTTTCTTCTTGGCAGGAACAATGCTCAGAGATTCTAGATAGAGTCTGAGATTTTTTGCTAAAATGCTTATGTTTCTGTGACTGCCCTTTCTGAGCTGGTGTGAACATTTCCATGTCATAAAATTACATAGAATAAAATTATGGGGGTTTTTAGCATTAAATTTTCAAAAAGCCTACGGTACTTGCAGTTTTTAGCTGTAAAATATGCTGGCTGGTGTGCAGTGTCCCTTTGCGTATCTGTCTATCTTGTATTATATATGACTATGTTCTGTAAATAAATCAGTCTTTGCAAGCATGGCATATATCTATGATTTCCCCTAAACTTGCTGTGTTTATCTTTTGCAATGTCAGCAGAGCAAAACTCGCATCAATATAAAGATGTAGGTTAGGGACTTTAAGGAGGGTTCATGTTTCACCTACAAATGGTGTTTTAGAAATATCATTTACATCTTGTATATCATTTCTGAAGCAGGGTTGCTGACCCAGTAAAGTAAGATAATTACCAAAGTCAGGGATAGTTTATGAAAATGAAAGTAGACTGTCTGTTGTTATCAATAGTATTTCCCAAGCTGTCTTAAAAAAAAAGGCACTTCCATTTATTTGTAAATAGATGAATACGTCACAGTATTGGTAAATGTCAAGTATCCATTTTTTTTTGTTGAAGTTCCCAAAAAATGCAGTGACAAAAGAATATTCAGTTCTAGAGCAATTTCATTCTAGTAGGGGAATTCATGAATAGGGGCAATCATTTACAGAGAGATAATTTTAGTTTTATAGTGGTCACAAGATATGTTAGTGGACTTGTTCCAGTAGATGGCCAAACAAGAAGCCTTACCGACCAATCGCTACCACTGTAACAGTGAGTGCAGCCTCACCAACCAATCTCCACCAGTGTGAGTGTGAGTGTATTTTACATATTACAGCACTGCTCACACCTGCCCACCAGCTTGCTGGGATGGTTTTTAAAATTGATCTCTCACCTCCTCTCTAGGCTATCCTGGGCTGGTGTGAATTTATAAATTAGGTCACTTGACCTACACTGATGACTCATAAAAATAATATCTTCTTGGAAAAGCTCTAATGGGGGGAAAAACAATTAGTGACAGGAGATAATGATCACCATGTACAAGCATTTTAACAATGTACATTACAATAGCAGATTCTGAATATATTACAGTACTTTGTGTGTTTTTGTAGGTGATGGGAGAACAGAGTAATTACCTGTCAATAATAATGGAGCTGTCCACAAACAAAATTTTTTATCTGTACAACCTAGTGAGCTCATTGGCGCATTACTATAGTTGTGAAGCCTGTTTAAGAATGGTGGCAAATCAGGTGTCTTAAATACACCCTGAAACAGTCTTCTCCAGTGCCCTATTGATTTACTATTTCCACTGGGAGAAATTACCTAGGGCCTGTTTTCTGGCGTTAAGTTACTGGCTCACTAAAAATGAATGTAGTCACTTTTGGAACAGGTAAGTCAGTGGGCTAAGGAGCAGGCTGTTTAGGGGAAATTTTAAGCAGTTGTATATAAAATAGATAAATGTTGCAACCCATTTAGTATACATTGCCCTAAAAGGTAATTTTTGTGCATTCAATGGAAACATTCTAAATAAAATAAGATTATTATCCCATAATTTAATTAATTTATAAATAATGTGCCAGTAAATTCTACGTAAGAAGTTTATTTCTAATTAAAGAAAGCATGTACCGGTAAACTGTAAAGCTTAAACATACCCAGATCACCATGTTTAGTTTAGGCTTTTCTGTTTTAATTGAAAATCAGCCAACCCACACACGGCATGGTTTTTTTTTTTTTTTTTTTTTTTTTTTTTTACAATTCTATTTTTCCATTTTTGAGCATACAATTTTGAATGATTGGATTCATTTATTGTAGAGATTTTATTATCCTGCTTATTCAGACATCTAATAAGCAAGGAACATTTTCCATTCAGAGCAATAAATGGGGGATATTTTAGAAAAAAATCGAAAAAAGGTTGTCTCTTGGTATATTGATACTGATGTACCAAGAGAAAACCAGTTTTATTTGATCACTGATTAAGTCAATAAACCTTATTGATTTTAAAAAAAATTAAATTCTTTATTGCGACATTACAAAAGGTAAAACATACATAAACGTTGTTACTCTTCACAACTTTGTTCAAAGATCAGGTTAAATTATAACATCATTATATTTCTTTTTCTTATCATATGTATATTTTCTCATTTTTAATGTTTATATGAAAGGAATGGTCTATTGACAAGGAACAATCTGCTGTATTTTATTTGATTGTAGGTTGCTCCACCCCTAAGGTCCCATTTTGACCTTTGTCATTTGTTAGTTTATTGGTGTGAGGCTGTGTATGATTTGTGTACTATACCAGGCCGTCTATTTAAATTGGAATTTCAGTTGTTCTTTGATAGTATTTGGTAGGTTCTTAATATATTGTTGCCATGTAGAGAAAAAGGGACTGGTTAAATTTTCTTTTTCTGTTAATGTATTTAGCCAATCCATTTTAAACAGAAATTTGAGTCGGGTATGTATCAGTTCTGTCAGTGGTGGTTGGGGCTGGACCCAGTACGATAATATGGCCTTTTTGGTTGTTGCAGCTATTTTGATGAGGAGCTGTTTTTTGTATTTTTTGAATTTTCGGTTTTGTTTGATGTTTAGTATCCCGAATATGGTCCATTCTGGTGTGTTTTCGACATATAGTGATAGTTTGTTATGGCAGTATTCTTTTATTTCATTCCAAATTAATTGAATCATTTGACAGCTCCATAGACAGTGAAAAAGATCTCTCTGTTTCTTGACATTTTGGGCATGTTGAGGTTGGCAGTAGTCCCATCTGATATCTTTTTTGTGGCGTTAGGCAAGTTCAATGGAGGGTCTTAAACGTTAGGTCATGGTACATACTTGATGTAAGAGCTTTATCTGAGTATGTGGTTGCTTGGGTTATCTATGATAGGGAAAGTATTTCAACCAGTTTGTCATTCCTGTTTTAATACTTGTCTATTTTATTTTTGGTTTTGCTACATGGTATATGTCTTTAGTGTTGCAGGAGATTGTAGTTGCATTTCTGATAAAATCATCTATTGGGTGGGTGTAATTAGTTACTGTCAGCTGTTTCTGATTATTTTTGTGTAGGAATGGAGTTGGAAGTAGGAATATAGGTCTATTTTCAGTATGGGGTAGATTTTCTTCAAGTTTTCTAGTTTTAGTATCTTTTGCTTTTGGTATGTGGTACGATAAATTAATTTGATACCAGCCCTCTTATTGATTTTAATGGCAGCCACATTAAAACTGCCTTGCGACTTTACCTGAAGTGGTAATTGTGAAAATGTTTCTTTTTTGGCACAGCAGTTGCCCATTCTCTTACTAAAATGATACATACACAAATAAACAAGACTAAGGAGCTTATTGTGCATGTTGAATTCACTTTGCATCAATTTGTGGTGCTACACTTCGGAATTCTCAAATTTGCTTCCCCTTGTTGACTAAGCAGCAAATAGGTTTGGTGAACAAGTGAATGATGATAGACACTGACAGGTGCATAGTGCAGTATAGTCAGTCAAATAGTAGCAGGATCCAAAGTGGTGTGAATTCAACCAGTGAAGGGCAGTGATGTTATCTTTACTAGACTCCACTACCTGTATATAAGATAATATTGCATGTATTTCTAGGTCACTTTATTTAGGTGGTGTTTTCACTTCAGTCTTTATTGTCATTTTTAAATTAATTGTCACTTTACGTAACTGCCATCAACCCTTTAATTTGCTACTCTTATCTGGCAAAGTCAAACAGTGAATTTGTAGCACTACACCTGTCCTTATTTGCCACTTTGACAGACTCTGTAGCTTGGTCAATAGACAGATTACCTGTACATACAATGTAATGTGCAGATCTTCGTTAGCCTGCTACCGTCTGAAGAGTCCAAATTGGTCATGCATTCACCACATCGCAAAGTTCGTTCAATAAATGAATACTGGGAAGTGGCGAATAGATACGACCATTACACGACTATACTGCCGTGACTCTGTGCTTATAACTAATAAATGCTTGAGATATGAATGACAGGATAATTAATAGTTATTTAATTCAGGGTTAGAAAGTACATAGCAAATGAATAGAATGAGTGGGAGGTAGTGCAGATATGTGCACAGTGCAGTGACCAGTTAATAGAGGCGGATCAGTTTGTCTGAAACAAATTGCATTTAATCTGAAATGTTACTGATGGCTTCAAGGGGAACTACATGGAAAAATGTGTATATATTTTGCTAAAGAGGAACATAAAAGGCAGAAGTTAGGCAGTTCCCAGTGGGCTGTTCTTTTGTATCACATTGAATTGACCTGATTGAATTCGGTGACCTCTGTTGGTAAGAGCGCTAGTGTAAGTCTGCATTAATATTTGTGAATTTCTTCCTAAGGGTGATGCTAGCTGCACCTGATGTTTTGTCTCATGCAGTTCAAATGGTGGTAAAATGCCAATCACATGTGACATATGCACACCCATGTAAATCAGTTGGTGACGATATGCTGTGTGTGTTGACTTGGAGCAGTTTCTTATGTGGTAAACCACACCATGCACATGGTCGCTCACTGACCAATTGGCATCCTGTTGTATTTTAAACTGCATGAGGTGAAACAGTATCTTCACCCTAAGGTTACATTTGTTAAGTGCAGCAGACACCCAGATGTATACACTGAGTATGTTAACTGGAAAATAACTAAAATTGACCCATATGATTTGATAGGGAATTTAAACTGTAAGCTTGACAGGCACAGGAATAGATGTGATAGGTTAATCTTTGTAGAGTGCTGCATAATATTAAAGAAATATATCTCTGAGCAAACACGGCTGCCACATGAAACACTCATAGGATATGTAAACAAGATGTAATGTATTTTTCACCCATGGATGAGGCTTTGTTTGCAAGATTTTAAAAGGGGCACATTTACTAAAGTCGACAGGTTTTTCAACTAGTAAATGCAGGAGAAACAGCCTGTATTTAACAATATTTCTGTTTTCTTATGTTTACTAAGCTGTTCAAAAACATTTTTATCACCTAAAGAATTATCTACCCTCAGGCTGGCATAAACCCATTATTCCCTATGAAGTTTATCCTGTCATTTAGCCTAAGTTCAAAAAGTTTTCCCACCGAAAAGAGATATCAATATCGAAAAGCATTGCAAAGTGTGTCCCTTTTTAAATGATCCATATTTATCATGATTTAATTCAGTGGGGAAACATTTTTATCAATCCTTTATAAATCAGGGAAATTGAAAAATACAGGGAAACAAAAATTGACGGCGAAAGGGGGTAAAATCAATCAATTTGTTTGAGTTGCTCTTGGTAAATATGCCCCAAGTGTAAATCACATCACTATTTAAATGTGTTTAAATTTACTATATATAAATTTGTGAAGGTGAGCTTTTTATTTTTTATCACACTTTCGCCAATATATTATGTCAGAAAAGTACACCATCACTAATCAAGCATAATCCACATATTTGTTGTAGGGCTCCTTAATAAGTTAATATTAACTTTTACTGTGTTGAAATAACATTTCAGCTGAACTTTATTTTATTTAAATCCACTTCCCCTTTTATATATGTCCCAATCATTAATCATTTAACCTGGAGAAATATAGGGAGTAATAAGAGACAAAGTTCTCTAAAGTTTGAATTGTTGCGTATAGGTGTGTATTCGCTTGCCAAAGACAGTCGCAATAGACTGCTACTGTCGCAGTTGCATCTTTATTAAGAGAATATTGTCGCAGTCGCAACTTTACTATGAAAACTTCGTCACAGTCGCAACTTTACAATGGGAGAATTGTTGAAGTCGCGGATTTGCTATGGGAATC
>WMED01011661.1:0-15154 GCA_019650415.1 Pipa parva
GGGGCAATCAGGGGGCAAATTTAGGGCAGGGGAGGCACATTTGGGTCCGGGGGCAATTGGGGGGGATCCGGGGGTAATGTGGGGGAGTCCGGGCCATGTGGAGCCCTAACCCACACTTACCAGCAGAGTTGCACAGCCACGTGCTGCCGGCTAGCCGGGGATCAGGAAGTGAGACCGGGAGTACTGATTACGTGTACTCCCGGTCTCCTATTGGCTCATTTGACCGATCGGGTCACATGAGCCTGCCCCCAACCACCGAGAAAGACATATCTGTCTTTCCCCTTGGGGACTGTAGCGTTACACCGGCGAAAAAACGCCTGGTGTAGCGCTGAAACCCTTTCACTATGTACCCTGTGACTCTCACGGGGTAGGTAGTTCTGGCCACCCGAAGCTACCCCGTGAGAGATACAGGGTACATAGTGAAAGGGTTAAACATAATATATTCTAAGAAAAATTGCCTTCTATATACAAACAAAACAAAAACAAAAAACAAAAAAAAAACATATTGCCTGGTTAGATTAATTTGTATTCACATCTAATAACATAAACAAACTTAAAAAATGGAAATAAAATCATAAACTATATCTGTTGCTCTTTTACGTTATATTTCAGACCTTGATTAAATACTTTCTTTTGACTTTGCTTGGTCATGGGAGTTAGATTTCTCTATATCTTACTTGGTCTAATTAACCAAATGCTAATATCCAGTTTTGCCAGGTTGATATAAAATCTGAGTTTCTGTTCTGAGTTCTGGCTGATAATTCTTCTTGTATTTTTATTTTTTGCACCCTTGCTATTAATTCTTGTTTCGTGGGAGGCTGTATTTTTTCCATTGAGAGGCTATCAGGCATTTTGCCGCTGTAGTTATATGATTTAGTAGCTTCTGTCTGGTTTTTCCCAGACCTATTATTGGTTTTGCCAATAGTAGCTCCCAAGGATCTTTATGTATATTGGTATGCAGTATTTCCGATAGTAGGTTCGACACCATGTCCCAGTAGGGAGATATATTGGGACACGTCCAAAATATATGATCACTGCTGTTCTTTTTAATGCCTGCAGTAGTGTCCCCTGTGCCACCATACACTGTAACTGTTATGTTTTCGTTTTCACACTGAAGTTTCATAAATAACTAATAAATCCATTTATTATTAATGACAATGCCATTTTTATCCATATCTGAATAGGGAAAAGGGATATTAGATTAGGCCTTGGGGACGGGATGTGAAAATAACCTTTCAATGATTTATTGATTGTGCGATTGCATTTTTCTCTAACAAAGAGTTAATAAAATGAACATTAGGTGGTTAAATCATTTTGGAAATGCACAGTCATTAGTAATTTCTAGATACAAGAATTAGATTACAGGAGAATCAGAGATATGGCTCCAATGTAATTAGCTCCAGTACATGACTTTGTACAAAGTCATTTACTGGTGAATGAAAAAGGCATCAATATCCTATCCTGAGCAGTAATAACAGGCAATGATACATACGTCTCTGTGATGTCACTAAGGCAACTTCTGGCAACATGTAAATAGTGAGTAATCTGCATCTTTCATGCCATTCTCTTTCATTAAGAATATGTACAGACAGAAAATGTTTGGCATGGGAAGGCGGAAGAACGTTCATTTACCTCCAAAGTCATCATATTTGTTTATATTTAAAAGACCAGTAACACCAGAAAAAAAAACTTGAATACGTCTACAATAGTGTTAAGCAAACTGTAATCAATCCTTCCTATTAACAGTATTTGGTCATTAATAAAAGAAAAACATTTATAGTGATATTTTTTCCTTTAAACAAATTCAAAGGAAAATGACATCACTTTACTTCTCCTGAGCAAAATATGCATCACTGTTCACCTTAGCTCGCTGCATCAAATAGTGATCGCAAGCAAGTGCAGGAGCTGATGAATGACATCATCACACCTGCATAGAAGGAGAGCCCTAACCGCATTCCTACTTAGACCTTCCCAGCAAGCTAGCTCTTTCATTGTAGGCTGCGGTTCTGACCTGAAAACTTCCAGGTCGGCTCCTTGACCTATTACGTAAGGAGTGTTTGCTCGTTGGGGGGGGGGGGGGAACTAGGAGAGTGGTTAGAGCAGTGGTGGCAATGGCGTGCATGCCCACAGAAAGGGCTCTGAGTACCATCTCTGGAACGAACACCATAGGATTGCCACCTCTGCCATAGGCTATATTCTATGGCATAATGACAGCTTAGTCATGCTTTAGTATCGCTACATTTCAAATCTATTTCAATTTTCAACAGAATTTCCTTCATCTCACTACTGTATTATAGGAGAAAGTGATTCAGTCGGGAGTGGCAAGCAATTACCAGCAAAATGGTAACGGGTAAAAATCAGCAAGTTCAAATCCAAAAGTTGCAATGGAAGCAATGACATCCTGATGAGATTTGGCACCTGTAATTATTTTTTTTTTAAATATTGTTAAAAGTGGCAGAGAATAAAAAAAAAAATGATACAACTTATCAACCAATTACTGAGCAGTAAATAACTACAGTAATCTAAAGAATGATCGAAGACTATCATTTATGTTACAAAATGTGTAATTAGTGGGCAGTGCAGTGATTACTGTCCTGGGTTGTCTATAGATGCAGGGAGTAGAAGGCATTGAGTCAGCTTCCAACACATTAAGGGATCAATAACCCCAGAGATAAATGCACTTTGGATTTTCATGGTTCATTTTATGTCATCCTTAAAGTTTAATTCATAATTATTTTTTTTTTAGTAAGGTTAGTGGTCAATCAATGTAAATGGGAGGGGAAAGAGACAGGACACAAGTTTGTGAAGCCAATCGTTGGAAGTATTTTGAGTGGCGGCTGGTACATAATTAATGAGAGTTTTATGGCCGCAATTTCAACATAACACGTAGTTTGGCAACTAATCAGCTGAGAAAGAACAGATGGAGAAATGGAATACAGAAAAAGATGGGCTTTACTAGGCGAAGTCAAGCAATCCTACAATTATACAGCAATCACCAGCACACACACTAACTTGCTAGAAAGTATTTAGGCTAATGACATCATATGGTGGCAATTTGCATTCTCTTATAGCCAACAGCCAGAAACACTGTGTGAACTTTAATCCTGGCCAAACACACATGACCCTGGGTTCATCTGGGGTCTCTGCTCCTTTGGATAATCTGGCAGTGAATCTATTAGCATTAAAAGTGGACAGAATTGAATCCGGCACAGAAGAAAGTCAATAGAAATTTTCTGTTCCAGAGAAACCAATAGGCACCACAAGTACGCAGTTATCCTAAGGACACACCTGCAAGGGACAAAAGTATGAATTGCTGCGGTTGTTTCACCGATTTTCCCAAAAGTTTCAGCACAATTTTAATTTACCTAATAAGGTTGTTCAGAACAGATCTTAAACCAATCTATCCTCTTCTTTTCTTCCTTTTCCACATACATAGCACAGTGATCTTAAAATCTTGTGACTGTTACTGAACTACCGTACATCTTTTAAAATCCCAATAACTTTTCTGCTTAACTGCTTCTCTTGTCTTCCTAACTGGCAACCTAATATTGTACCCCTCCAATAACCAAGTCCACATTCTGTGAGACTGATTGTTAGTTTTGCAGTTGCAGTTTTAAGTCTGTTTGAAAAATCTCTCTCGTAGCCACTCACTGAATTAATGTTCATCATTCAGTGGAATCAACAAACACTGTCTGCCAACAAATGTGCAAATGCACGTGATTCATTAATTCAGGACCTTGTATTTTATGATCAGAGCAGTTTCCCATCATCTCTTATATAGTTAGTGTTCTCTACAACTACAGTTAACAAAACTGATCCTAAATACCACTTAACTTTAAGGGCAAGACTTCTATCTTTGGGAGAATAATTGAATTATTAATATGAACATTATAATGGGTAAAACAAGTCAATGTTTTCTAAAAAGATATGACAGTGTATCATGAAAAGCCTGGTTGAAGTTAATGTAAATGGCATTGTGTCCGTCTATATAGTTCAACATCATTAAAATGCATTTTAAAAACCAATGTGTTTTATTCTGAATGGATTCATAAAATCTGAGCGATTTCTAACTGCAACCAAAGGCTAGAGACAAACATCACAATATTGTGACTATTTACTTTATTACAGCTATACAGGAATAGGAACAATCCATTGTCAATAGGATTACAAAAAAGTAATCATCAGAATTCATATGCAGAAACTATTATTTTGCAGTGATTTTTTAAGTGTTAAAATGATTTTACAGTTTTATCAAAACATTTTTTAAAGAAATAACGGTTCCATATATAACAATGAGACAAAGAACAAAATGAAATGCACTACAATATTCTTTTATTTAGTTACAGAAGTCTCTATATCAGTACAGGTTGCAGGAAGAAAATATTTTAAGAGCTATTTACAATTGATATCTTTTTTTTTTAATTGCTCTATACAAATCGAAGTCAGATCAATATGAAGATTATTTAAGACCTAATGCATGTTTGCATTTTATCAAAGCTAAAATAATGAAGAAAATATTCTACTGAACATTTAAATGATACTGACCTGGAAAAAAAAGATTGACACGTCATGTACGTGAGGAATCTCAACACCTTCTTCATTATACAGAATGGAATTTCAACCTGTCTATAATCGTTGTCCCAAAGACAAAAAAGCAATTGATAGGTATATTGTCCTAATATTCGACGCCAATCTAGAGTTAGAGTCTATAATAATGCATTTCATACTTTTTTAATTAAATATATTCTACACATATTTGTCATTTCAACCAGGAAGACTTTTTTTTTTTCTTTTTTATCCTTCCCAGTGGAAAAATATAAAAAAAGTTTATATATATATATTTTTTAATTTTTACAGTTTTAAATGAAAGTCGCTTCATGCTTCAGTGCTGTGCAAATTTTCGTAACATGTTTTAAAATTATGATGTGAGAATATGGCATTTTTTTTGCAGTTTGCCTGAATTGTAATATCGTCGCAAGCACTAGTACAAATGCAGATTGCGGAAGGAAAACTAAAAACTGCTCCTATGTCGAACAGTTATCAAATGAATTTAACTATTCAATTGGAGAAAGCATGTTAACTGGAGTCTTGAATTACAGATGAGTAATTATCACTGAAAAAACATCAACGTTTGATATTACAAACACAAGTTTGAGTAGTTATTGACATCTGCTAACATCTGCACAATAATAAAAGATTATGCACTACAGGAAACTAACCCCTCCCACATTAAGGCTAGGAAAGGCACTCTCCTCATTGGCTTGCTTGGATTGAATGGCATGCAACTGTTGTTTGAGATGAGAGTGCACTGAATAAGAACACTAAATAAGAACAATTAACTCCAGAGCCCTCTATAGAGAACTTTCAGATAACAGGCACATTTAGTTTCCTTCTTTAAAAATATACTGTTTTGTCCAGCCACACCATTGTATGTGCTAGGGCTTTAAATGCTAGACACCAACGTTTTGCATTTTAACATAGTGTTAGCTATGATTTCCAGTGTAGATAGTGTTGTATTGAAGAATTCTGTATGGCTACAAGTTATTTTCTTTAAGCCTACGTAGGCTACAGTAGAATAGTGCAATCTGCATATAGACAGCCCATAACCACCAAAGACTTTTTCTTCTTATTGTTTTAATGCAGCAAGTTTGATTTTTTTATGTTTAAGTCAACACGCCAGACTCTTGCCCTGGAGACTGAATGCATTAAAAAAATAAAAGGGGAAAAACTACAACATACTACAAAGCTACTCTGCAAGGAAAAAGAAGTCAGAATGGATGTTCTTGATCTCTTTTAATAGAAAGAGTTCTATGAAAGTGTTCATGTAATATTCAAGATCCATGAAGAGAATGATAGGTTGTTGTTGGAAGGTTCTTTGAAGCAATGGGTCTCCTCTATTCCAGCAGCATGAAAGACAAAGACTATATTACATCACACTTTGCAGACGCATCAGGTTTTTACAGGATTACACAGCAATTGCTCTCTCCGGTCTTCTCGCGGTTTCTTTGACCTGAAGATAAATTAAATGGAAATCAGCATTCTGGAGAAGTTATAATGTACATTTCTGATTAAGGGCAAAGTTGGATGAAGTGTTTTGACACCAGTATCAAAATCCAGGTGGGCCAAGTTCAAATGATTTCAATGGAATCTGTGTCAAAACCGCCTTGCAACTTCACACATAGTGGTAATTGAGGCAAAATGGACGTTGGTGCAGTTATCGCTTGCATGAAAAAAAAATCACAAGACTGCATTGACAAGGTCGCATTTGAAAACAAAGGAACACTGCGTAGCTATACTTTAACCCCAACCTACAGCTGTCTTCTGTTATGCGCTAAGGTTGCGATATCAAGATAACCTACAAAAGGAATGTTGCTTCTATGAATGGACAGTAAAGGGGACAGTTTAATATGACTTGGTATGAGTAATGCCATCAACAGCGAAGCATGCCCACCAGTGATACAGGGTAAGTCCACGCAGAAACGGCAATGGTGGGCATGCTTCTCTCTCACACTGCTTCATCTCCTTGTGTGGCCATGCTAGCCACTTTTAGCAGTTAAGGAAATGTTGTTTGGTGGGGGCGCAAAAATAATGCACCCCATCAACTTCTAATTTTCTCTATGTGTAGCCTATTAACTCACCAGAGTTTGAGACCTCCGGACTACACAAACACATGTAATTTTTCTGCAGACAGCTTTTACCCCTAAGCAAAATGTAATTTTAAGAAACATCAGACCTAAAATACATATTCCCATTGGTATTTTCAATAACCAGTCACCTGGACTTTTAGCAAAGCCTTTAACTATTATTATGGCATATCAAGACATATAGGATGTAAGCTCCGGACTGCAGAAGATTAATATACAGATGTGATTAGCACAAACTGTACAAGGTGATTTGGATCATGTACACTTCTTCAAGTCTCCTTTGGGCTCTTATTTCAAGCGCTGCTAAGTAATCCCCCCACCCCCCGAAGAAGCCCAGATCTTTCCATTTGATGCCTGTGACAGGGTTACAATTGCCTAGTGTTTCACTGTTACAGAAAGGACATTGTGTTAGTTTGCAGAGAGTTGCAGAGTGTATTACAAATGATTTGTGGCAGTGAATCCAATGTCCTGTAATCTTATCTTTACAAAACTAATGAGGAATTGTAACAGAGGAATATTTCATTCATCATTGATGTGGATACATATAATTTATTAGAGGGCTAGTCATATGGACCTGCAGTGTTGGCAGAAAAGCATTGAATGCATTCTGTCTGCACTTTAACTAGATGAACCCTAAATGCAAGGCTACACTAGGCACTTATTCAAGGTTTTACTGCATGTGTATCTGCATCCAACTGCTGTGTGTTTTGTCACAATGGGTTGACTGACACTGGCATATACTTGTGTACCAAACCATATGGGACAAAACACAAAATGGTTGTGCAGTTGCCTATTAAATTGAATAGAATGTTTATTGCAGTCTTTGTCTATGTACTGTTACTGTTTTACTGGAAGTGGAATTGCCCCAAGTGCAATGACACAAGTAACAATTGATTTATCTGTGCTATTATTCCAGCAGAAGCAGCAAATGATCACAAATAACTACATGAAAGCCTATGGGACATTACATTGTTACAATTCCACTGGAATCAATAGAGAACCCAATACCCCCCAGCTAGTAACCGGCACCTTGTCAGGGCAGCAAGTCAAGTTTCACTTTATTAACCAACAGGCCATTTCTACAATCACTAACCAGGAGTAACATATTCTAGTAAACAGAGGAAACCTTCATTAAAAGAACATTATTCTTGCAACAACTAATTCTGCAAAGTAATACAACTGGTGTATGGCTTAACAATGGTAAAATAAGTCAATCAATATGCACAAGAGACAATTAGTCCAAAAATTACAGCTCAGTAAAACTAAACAAGCAATAGCTCTAGTTTCCACTAGAGGGCATCTAACTCTTCATTGGTGAAACAATTCATTTTCCTGGTTAAAGGTACTGTTCCCACTCACATGAAGGCAAGACTGCACTGCACCTTTTATTGTACGTGTTGTAAAAACTGCGCCAGAACATGCGCAATTGCTCATAACGACAATTGTACACAAGCACTTGGACAACATGGCAAGTGGTCCTCTATTAAAGGCAATGGCATGCATTTTGTTAAAGGTAATACAACGGTCAAAGGCTTAGTGTAGCCTCGCCTTAAACAAATGCAAACATGCAGACTGTCCTACGCCCACATATTATACTGAAAATTTACAAGAAACTAAATGAGCAGAAATCATTTAAAATATAAAGTATTTTGTCCCTTTAAACGAAGTAGTCTCATCAGGGAAAGACAGTCCAATAAGCACAAAGAGTACAAACATAACATGACTGAAGAGTACATACCTTGAGAGTTTGGCTCTGGCAATGTCTCCCTAGCAACCAAATGCATCACTGTTGTTTTTCCAAGAGGAAGTTTTAATGCTGTGGGAAGGAAATAAAATATTAGGGGTGCACAAGTGACAAAACAGATTTATTACACAAATGCAATGTGCCCAGATAGAGATAAAGTGTTAGCTATTCACAGAAATTATAAAAAGGTAGTGTTTTAACAAAAACTACCATCAATTAACATATATATAAAAAAAACTAAATTGGCCTTTATTGTTACAGCACCTTAATCTATAAACTTTATGTCTGAAAAAATCAATTAACTTCAAAATTCAGCAACTAAGTTCACCACTAGAGGGCAGCATAAAACTACTGTTAAAAAAGCAGTTTAGAAAAGACTAAACAAATCTTACAATAGCACCATAAATCAAAACCAGCTTAATAATACCAAAAACCTAAAATTACATTTGAAAATGTTTTGGCAGTCTCTTATCAAAACTCCAAGATTCCAAAACTAAGTTAGTTCATTCCTTTTATTAAAGGGTAACCTCAAGGCAGTGAATGAAGTTGCAGTGCTGCCCAGAGAGGGAAAGAATAATGTTTTAGAGCTGATAACCATAAACGCATTAAACCTGAAGTCTTTGGATTCTATTGGACAATAAAGCACATATAAACAACTGTATATGGGCACATAGAACAGATATAAACTGAGCTCTTGTAATTTCTGCTTATACATAATAAATCATATATTACTTAGACCAGACTGTGTAACATTTACCTGTACAGTGTACATCTCATAGGGAATGCTCAGTACAGCCCACAAGCCTGCAGTTATTACAACTAGTCTCTATTATATTTTTTTTCATAGCATTTTGTTTCTACTATTTCCCATCACTTCACTCCTGCATAAAACGATGATGCAAACTGAGTGGCTCTAGTTTCATTGGACAGGCATTCAGAATGAGTAACAGCATGCAAACACTGGCCTCAAATGGTATCAGTTTAGTTATTTAATATTATATGTGGAAATCTTAAAAATTCAATAATCTATTTTGCTGGTTTCTAGAGTTTGTCTTCATGGCAACCAGGAAGGAAACTACATTTATTTTCTGATACTAGAAGGGAAGAATCAAATCACTAGTTAGTTTAAAGGGGACCACATAGGAAACGTATATACTGCAGAAGCAGAGCAGTGGATTAGTCAGTAGTTCATGTAAACATAACTGAAAAATTATGAAGGAAAGAGTCTTGAAGTCGAATTCTTGATTTCTATTGCTTTGTGTTTTCCTTTCCTCTTTGCAGCCATAGAAAGTGAAGGTCAATTTTTAAAATAAAATAATGATTTATAGAAATGGTGTAGATGCCAGGTGGGAATCAAGCTTTATATATAACACACTCCCTAGCCTGCATGTTGATCTGCTGTACTCTGGGTAGGATTGTTCATTGCTTTCTATGGATCTTTAGTCGATAGATATTCATAAAATGAGCAGGAGACAAGCAAAGAAAACAAAGCAATACAAATAAAGATTTACACTTCAAAAATGACGTTTTACAAGTCTTGCATAATATGTTTTCCATACCAATGCAAATGGAAATTTTCTTTTCCTTAAAAAAAAACAAAACAAACATGGGATGCAAGAACATTGGAAATAACACATCTGAAAAAGTATTAAGAGCCAGTGATTTATTCTTAGGAACCAGAAAGTGTAAGTTTATACATAAACCTACAAACAAAGCTTAGAAAATGTTAGGGGGATATGATCTAGATAGAAAATAGCTAAAAAGCTCATGCTACTTATTTTATTAAAATAGCCCCAGGATTAAATCCAGCATCAGTATGGTAAGTAACTGGGACCCAGACAAAATGACATCAATCAGATCAATTCTATTAATAATGTGATTCTGACAGGCAAGAGCTATGATTAGCTTTAACAACTGTTATTATGTGAAAAGCCACTAGATGGCACTATTGTACTTTCATGCTTAAGATACTGGTACGTGAAAATATAAAGTTTTTAAACTATTTAAGCAAAATAGCACGTTTCTGTCTTTACCACAGCAAAGAGCTGATGCTTTTTATAAACAGTTAACATATAAAATTCTCTTGAATTCAAGGTTTCTACTTAAAACTGATAGTTTTTTCCTGAAATGTTACTTTTTAAAAAACAGTCTTTAACAACATTACTGTAAGAATCCATAACACCAGAAAGATACAAATTCCCACTTGAAATGGCGCAGCAGAAAGGATGATGGAAAGCTTTATGTCTTGGTTCCACAGTCTGCTGGCTTATCTTTCTGTGACATTGAAACACATTAAATCTGCCTGCCCCCAAATAAAAAAACTTAGTCTGTAAGTGCTATGCAACTGCGTGAGGATGCAGGTGCAACAGGAGCACTCCTTACATGCACTGTTGCCTAGCAGCCTAATGCAGGAGCCAGCTCAGTGCATACAGTAGTGATACAGTGCTGCAGACTATATTCAGACTATATTATGTGTAAACGTGAGGAAGAAGGTGCAACAGGAGTGCTCCTTACATGCACCGTTGCCTAGCAGCCTAATGCAGGAGCCAGCTCAGTGTATAGTGATACAGCGCTGCAGACTATATTCAGACTACATTCCGTGTAACTGTGTGAAGATGCAGGTGCAACAGAAGCGCTCCTTACATGCACTGTTGCCTAGCAGCCTAATGCAGGAGCCAGATCAGTGTATTCAATATTGATACAGCGCTGCAGACTATATTCTGTGTAACTGCGTGAGGAAGATGATGCAACAGGAGCGCTCCTTACATGCACCGTTGTCTAGCAAGCCTAATGCAGGAGCCAGCTCAGTCTATAGTGATACAGCACTGGCGACTATATTCTGAGCTGTGACACATGAAATGTCCCAGAGAGGCCTTGTCTGCTTCTTAGTGACTTCTTGCCCGGAGCAAGTATTAATAGGTCAGCGCAAATTTGTTCACATGAAATCCATAATCTAAATACCCATAAAAAATATATAAGAGATTAAAGTTTGACAATGCATAAAAATATGGCAGAAAAGGATCTTTGGCAGCAAACACACCAGACTGGATAAGATAGATTACCTGGATGAATATGTTTGGAACCCTGTAATACTTTCATTTTTCACTAATTACAACTCTAACACCTATCCTTTCAATATGACTTACTGAATGCAGTGGAAGGATTCTGTAAACAAATAGATTGCTAAAATAGATTTGGCAGGGCTTAATAATCCAATTTGTCCTAGTATGAGAGAAAGCATAAATAAGGGTATGACAAAGAGAAAGTGAGTGAGTGCAAGAGCAAGTGAGAGCAGGTGTGAGTGTGCTTGGATGTAAGGAGAAATCAGGGTGCAGTCACCCACTAGAACAGCGGTTCTCAACCTTCTGGAGGTGGCGACCCCCGGCGCTAACGTCACCGCGCCATGCATGATGACGTTTCAGCTGAACGTCATCACGTACGCGCGTCACGTGGTGACGTTTTCGGCCGACATCACCCGCAGGAACCCTTATAAGAAGGGTTCCTGCGGGCGCTTCCAGGTGCCGCAGCGTTTCTCGACCCCCGTGGGATGGCCTTGCGACCCCCACCGGGGTCACAACCCACATGTTGAGAACCACTGCACTAGAATATAAAGATATATTTGACTACCAGCTCGAGTCTTGTTCTCAGTTCCAGGCAAAGAATGGAAATGACCATGCTCTGGTCAATCCATGACTGTGCAGGGAAAAGAAAAACTATATCATGAGCATAGAGAAAAGTTGGAAACTCTCGACTTCCTGGTTGGGACCTGAAAAGACAGTGCTCTACACGCTCAGGGATATGGCTATGAATAGACATCAGTGGCAGTCATGCTACCATGTTCATGCATGGCTCTACACACTCAAGGATATGGCTATAAAAAGGCATCAGTGATGATCGGATGATCGTGTTACCATGTTCACACATGACTCTACAAGCTCTGGATATGGCTATGAATAGCCATCAGTGGCAGTCATGTTACCATGTTCACACATGACCCTACACGCTCTGGATATGGCTATGAATAGACATCAGTGGCGGTCATGTTACCATGTTCACACATGACTCTACACGCTCTGGATATGGCTATGAATAGACATCAGTGGCGGTCATGTTACTATGTTCATACATGACTCTACACGCTCTGGATATGGCTATGAATAGACATCAGTGGCGTCATGTTATCATGTTCACACATGACTCTACACGCTCAGGGATATGGCTATGAATAGACATCAGTGGCGGTCATGTTGTCACTGTTTATCAAGTCAGACTGCTTGAGAGGACTGTGGAAATTGGGGACTGTGTGTGTTGACCAGGAAGGTGTTCTTCATCATACTTTTTGTTAAGTAAAATCCCTACCCGTTTTTTTTCATTAATATTTTCTTTCTTTAAGCCACTGAATGTGTGGCAACCAGCGGTGGTATTATATACCTCTGTTATGCTGTAAATGAATGAATATAAATTATACAGTGAATATACAGCTCTCTGCAGCATCCTCAAGGTCAAGCATTCATGGCCATGGGTCTATAAAGCAGGTAGATACATAAAATGACTATACTGGAAAGGCTTTGTAATCGCTTTCTGGAACTCAGAGGGCTTAGCTGGAAGCCGCACACTTTTATTGCAAGAGTAAGTTGGGAAGCTTTGCATGCAATTAAGCCATAATAACAAACAGTGTCTCTGTACCTCCTAAAGTCACATTGCCGTGGAGAAACCGTCCTTGATAAATAAGTCGAAGTATATTTGGACTGCTGACTTGTTCCTCCTCCCAATCTGCAAAAACAAGAAATAACTTGAGTTAGGAGATTACAGCTTTTTATATGCCATAGCTGTAATCGCTTAGAGAGGAAGGTGTAATTACACAGAAAATACAGCATTGTAAAATATTCTAATTGTACAAATATGTACATATACACTGTTATTTAATAATCCTCACACACCTAACTGCGCCCCATCGCACGCACCTAACTGCGCCCCATCGCACGCACCTAACTGCGCCCCATCACAGACCTAGTTCACAAACTAATCATTCCCTCTGATTTGTTGTGCCTAAGCATGTTTAGACTTAAAGTGGAAGTAAAACTACTTTCTTTAAAACATTTTTCTACATTTGCACTATTTTTCTAATGCAATCTCTTTCCTCCCTAGCTTGTTTTAAGGTGTGCTTACTTTACAGTGCCGACCGTTACCATTGTTTATATCATTTGAATATTTCTGCTGAGTAGATTATTAGCATGACTAAGTATTAAGCCTTTCTGTGCAGCATAGTAATAACTGGCTATATGGTGCTGCCATCTAGTGACTTATCTCAGCCCTTAATGGGAAATCAAAAAATGAGTGGTTATACCATTGGCAGGTCTGAAAGGTCCCATGAGGGGAACAGTCATTTGACTAATTCTTCAGCAACACAGAAGCATCCTACATGTTGTCACAACACATCCTAATGAACAGCGCAATGTGTGCACATATGTACAGGGATAACCTCAGTTACAGCTACAGTAGAGGAACTGCATTAAACTATTCAGTTCAGGGAAAATTACCCATGGCATATGAAGAAAGTGATTACATATCATTGAACAGGTTGCAATAATTATAACAAACTTTAAATGTTACTGAAACTGTGCAATGGGTGATATTTCCTAGCAGCATGACCATAAGGCAGGAGGTAATAGGAGGGAAAAAAATATTAACTACATATTACAAAATTGTTCTGGTTTAAACAATGAAATATCTAAAACAGATCTTGACTTTATATCTCTTAACTCAAACAAATTATTCCAAAAAAGGAAAAAGCGGATGTTCTTAGATGTGACATTAAGACCAAGCAAATCTATAGAAGCAAAGTGCAAAATCCATATTATAATTGATTGCACCATACCAAGATCTGACAGAAGAAGCATGCCTGCAGCAATTAAAGATCTCACAGATTTATTAGGTATTTTCTGCAGACAGAATGAGTGCTTTTCAATGCAAGCAAGAAGTAAATGACCCTACATAACACTTCAAGAATAAATATTGCAGAACATGTTAAAATTACGACTGCTCCTCAGTTAGCGGACAGTTCCTATTTCTCACATGACCTGATCAGTGACATCAACCTCTAATAAACGCATCGGTTTCCTGGTACTTTCATAGCTTCTAAGCATACAAAACTCCAAGGTGAATCTCAAGTAATCTGAAGATATCTCTAATACATCAAACTGATAGGGCCAGTGACAAATGAAGAGATATAGGCTGCCAAAATCTTGCAGGAAATAGTAAACCGGGTGTAGCAAGAACTGAACACAGTATGAAAAAACATTACTTCACTTGCGAAGGCTGCAATATAGCCTGTGACTGTCCATACATGGAAACATGCTGGAATAATAAAACTATCCATGGTTATTGGCACGGCAATAAAGTTTGAAGTTGAATTTCTGAATTCTATAGCTTTAGGCTAGGTTCACACTAGCATATTATGCTCAGCGCATAATACGCTAGTGTAAAAAAAAAAAAACAAAAAAAACAAAAACGGCTCAATACAAGCCAATACTACTTACCTAGTTCTGGACGCACTAGCGTATGATACGCATATGCTGGGTCCGGAATGCTGTGTGTTGAATTTTGGCCGACATATTGTATGCTGCGCCCAAAATGTGACCACACAGGAAGTGATGTAAACGCCGAGGAAGCATTCACACTGTTGCCGGTAAGTTCAAAGATGAAATATGCTTGGCGTATTTTTTTTTTTCACGAAAACCGTTGTTAAAGAAATCTGTGGAAGTGC
>WMED01011662.1:0-15154 GCA_019650415.1 Pipa parva
AGTGCGAAGTGAGGCGAAGACTCCGCACCTCACTTCGCACTATTGTGAATTCCCCCCCTATCTCAAAAAGTGGTAATCAACCTTTTAGGGGCAAAAAATTACATCAAAATGGAAATCTAGAAATCAAACCGGAGCATCTTTTACCGAGTTTGCTTTTAAAGGCTGTATGCACCAAGAATATACAGATGTTCAGAGAGTTCGAATATTCAATATGCGCTTGTTTAAAAAAATAAAAACTTGTATTAGTTGGAAAAACAAAAAGACATTCAGGAATTAGTTGTTAGAGAATTCAAAAATCAACACAATCTAAACGCACATGGCAGTAAAGTCTTGGTATGAAGTTATTGTCTTATTTTTACTGGTCTCAAATTGTTCCTTACTGATACATAAAACTCGGAATTATTTTTTTCCTGATTGGCAGTAAATTTAATGATCATTGACAATCCTGTCCTCCATGCAGCTCTTAGCTCTGTGTGAAATGGCTGATCTTAGTGCCCTCTGTGTGATGCATAGGTGGACCAATCAGCAACAAGATCTCTACTAAATGAGCAAGACAGCCAAAAGACCAGAGGTCTCACATAGTGCTAACAACTGCACAGAAGAGCATGTGGCACTGGGATTTTTTTTTTCAATTCAATAGAACCAAAATGAAAAATAATGGCTAAGCTATATACTATATGAACAATTACCATTTTATTAAACAACATTAAATAGACCCTTAGACCTTTATGGAGCATTACTCCAATTTCGGCCTAATAGGCTAAAACTGCTTGAAAAATATTGTTGATTGAAGTTATCTGCAGCACCAACACAATTTAACCACAGAAAAATAAATATACAATATAATAATACATTAATTAGGATATTTAGTAAGATCATTTGCTATCTTAGTGTCAACACATTTTTGTTTTCCCCTAATTTATGTTGAAAAAAATGTATTGCTATTTATAATAATTGATATCGATAAATATTGTAACATTAATACTGCCAAAATTTACATTACTTTCAGTGGAACTCTATAATATTGATATTGCTGATTTTTCCACCAGGAAATACAGTATTTTAGTGTCCTCCCCCAACTCCATAGCGAATAATGGGGTTTTACCATCCTCAACCAGGCAAATTCTTTTGTCAGTTAAAAGAAATAAGAAAGTGGTTAGTAAATTTTTACATAGGTGATAATCACTATCGGTGATATCGACCAAGCAGGGAAAAGTATTTTCCTTTTAGTAAATAACCCTTAAAAAACCTTTTTTCAGTTCAACACCAAAGTTTTTTATTTACTGTGAATTATTTACAGTTTACTTTTCTGACCCAATGGCTAAAAAACTGGTATTTAAAGGAGAACTATAGTCAATTTACATATTTACATATGTAGTACTATCCCTTAATGAGAAGTGTTTCTCCCCAGTAGTTGTTTCATCTGAAGCAAAATGATTTATTACACAGCACTGATAAACTCTCGCAGCAGGAAATGTGTGTGATATAACTGATAAACACAAGAAGGAAAAGCTGCCTGACTGCTATTGGTTAAGCAGTGTGCTGACCTTTTGGCCTCATTAGCCATGCTTTGTTTGCATTCCTGGAATGCAGAAGACTAACTTCTGTGCAGGCATTACACTACACATTAGGCAAAAATGTCCGGAGGAGGGTACCCTTTCATGGAAAACTGGCTTGTACACGTCACACAC
Organism: Pipa parva; assembly: GCA_019650415.1. Taxonomy (NCBI): domain Eukaryota; kingdom Metazoa; phylum Chordata; class Amphibia; order Anura; family Pipidae; genus Pipa; species Pipa parva. The sequence continues at coordinate 1,692 of WMED01011662.1, forward strand.
ATTTCCTGGTGTGGGAGTTTTCCAGTGCTGTTTCATCTGAAGCAGGATGATTTATTACACATCTAATAGGGAGAAACACTTATCACTAAGGTATAGCACTGCATATATAAAGTTGTAATCTGACTATAGTTCCCCTTTAAGAGAGTAGTATTGGGGGCTTTATATTAAAGGACAATAATGCAAAAATATCTTTGTAAGAAAAGTGCTACTATCAATTAAATACGATGGCAAAGCCAATGGTTAAGTAACATGGTGTAACAGACACTAATAGTACTTCACTGTTATTATCCCTTGATAAACCCTTGTCTGTTTTGCATACATACAGTATCAAGTATTCTATTTCCCCCTCTCCTGGCTAGTCACATTGGTGTTCTTTGGCTTTACTTGAATCTTCTGGAATTAAAAGAATCCCTATAGGAGTGGCCCAAATCAATGCATTTTCTCTTTTCCTGAAAGTTTTTATAGAATATTTCTGTCAGATTAACCAATTTTATTATTTATTTGTTATGATATATGCGCTTGCATACTGAGAGTAAATAGTAATGTCAGTAAAACAAATATTATTATTCACAAAGCAGCAAAGCTTGTCTGATGGCCACTGCTGGAAGCCATTTAACCTGAACTGCCTGGAACAGGGAAAAAAATATACTGGCTCCTGACTACAGGATTCTGCGTGTCTGCTAGTAGACATAGACTATGCCCACAGGGAGAGGGGGTGCTGTTATTAAGTGTGTTTTAAATAGGATATTAAAACAGACAGGACTTTCTAGCCCCAATGGATACACAAACAACCTTCTTTTAAGTAATTTTGTATTCTCCTGGAAATTTAGGATGTTTCAGAGTGATATTGTCTCAGGGCAGAGGTTTTGGGTGATCACACACACACAGGGTGATTGATTACCATTCATTTTCTTGAGGAAAGCATCAGGGGTTAATAGCAGCTTCTAAAATAGTTCCTGTTACCTTTAACGCCTCTTGCACAGCCACAATATCATTACAGGCAAGGGAAAGCATTTACAGACTGTTGTGATTGATTATTTCTATTTTCCAGTGAAAGCAGGCTGACAATAAATTTCCCATGTGCCAATTAGCCAGATATCTACATTTACATGTTTCAAATTTTTTTTAAAAATTCCAAACAGTGGTTGGAAATACCATTTTTGTGTGTGTGGCTTTCAAAATGGCCAGCATATTGGACCCCGCCCCACACAATTTTGCCCTCTCGCCTTAGCAACATGCCACACATTTTATTTTTACATTTTTATAAAATTGGTATTTTAATGTACTGTTTTCTAACTTTCTTAAAGGACCAGTAACGGCATAAAGAATCCAGTTAGATGGCAATGACAGTTATTCATACATAGCGCTTCTAAAAATGTTCTTTTCCCAATTTGTATTGATTTGTGTTGTCCCTCTCTCTCTGCTGGTTGCAGCCATAGTTTATCTGTAAAATAAACAAGACCACCTAGTTCCATAGATTTCTATCATACATATTTCCATAATACATATTTATGAAGTCCCCTTTAAAGTCCATTTTATAAAATATGGCTGCAATCAACAGAAAGAGAGATAGGATAAAAAACAAGAATTAAACTTCAGAATTTTTACATTTGCTGGTGTTACTGGTCCTTTGCTGAAAAGTTCATAAGGCTATACTGATGAAAACAGTGGTTTCTTTAAAGCACCATAGCCTGTCTCTGGCTACAGGACTAGGATCAGTCCGGGCTAATTCAAAAAAGTCCACAACAAGCAAATTCAAACAAAATGAAATGACAGATTCATGCAGAATGACAAATACGGTAGTAATAAACTATGAAAAGTAAGCAAAACGCGAAACATGAACATCTTTTCAACGCAATCTCTCTGTCGTTTTTCTTTTCATTAATCTAAAGATTTTTTAGCAGTTTTTAATTGGTTTGGGAACCATTCAAACATAATTTCTAACCTGCCTTGTGTCAGAATAATAATAATAATAATACAAATCTGAGTCGCTCATCTCTAGGATGCAGAAAATGGAACATTAAAAGAGAAATTTTATGTGCATCTTCAGTAATTAAAAACAGATTATTTATAAATACAAGATTTTGAGATGATAAAATAACAATTATTAGTATGAAAACCACTGTCTACACTGCATCCCTTGGAATGTCAATCTTAATAGAACTGCTATCTTCTTCTGAGCTTTCCTCTATATGTCTGCATACCGCTTTTAAATGGATATAGGGTAGTCCCTGTCTAGGAATGTTTTTTTATTTTTGTTGTTTAATTTTTTTTCCAGTCCAGATATTGAGAGCCTTGACATCAATAATAAAAGTACAATATCACCATTCATGGAAGGTCTGCAAAGATAGTTCCCTGCTCCTCTTTTAACATGTATTTCTGCATGTCTGTCGTGTAGTTTTGATTATATTGACTTCCTTATTGGAGATGAAAGTACACATTGTACACCCCTCATCTAAATCAAACCCCCAGCAAAGACTTTCTGTGCTGTATGTACCTACTACTACTACTACTGCTACTACTACTACTACTACTACTACTACTACTACTACTACTACTGCTACTACTACTACTGATACAGCAGTGTTTTTCTGTATGACCATTTAGCTTGCATTATATCATTATTTTTAGGTTTTGTAGACTAGCAAGTTCAAGTTCAGCTTGAGTTCCTCTAGAGGTTCTCTTTAAATGCCTGTTAACAAACACAGCAATACTAGTTTTATAGTAACAAGTTATTCATTTACTGTATGTCTAGTATTTGTAAAAATATGTTTTCTTTTCAGATGATTTTTAGCAAGACCAAAAAAAGAAATAAAGCTTTTTTATCTCTCAATATGATCTTAAACTTGAAATATCAATACAAACCATTTTTACAACTGTTTAAAGTCATCTGATGTGGGCTGCTTCTGAATTTCTATCCCTACACAATTATTCGCCCTCTATTTCTACTACTAGTGTAAGGGATGGACATTGCAGTTGGTGCCTCTTTAGCTCCGCCTCCCACTCCAATGCAGGCACAGGATTCCGCATAGCATTTGCGAGTCCATCTGCTAGCTCTGGATAGAACACCATTGTAGCTACACAGATACCTCCTTTCAACAGTGAAAAGGCTGAAATTTCAAAACTGTCACAAAGTGTTATCAAACCAGGGGCTAAGGCGTACAGGCAGAGCATCACACTTAAATTAAAGTAAGACTTGCCAGCCTCAGCTACTCTTTTTGTGCATTCCTATCCAACTTTTTGAGACAGACATCAAAATCATTTTTATTTTCAAATAGTCAGTGAGAACTAGGTCAATGTATGTGATTAGGGGCATGTGCCTAGCCTAGTGACTCCTCAACAGGTTACTATGCACTAACAAATAAAATACCTAGTACGGATTCTACAGACACACATTGTTTGAAATCTAATCATGAACACATATACTTTTAACTCTAGATTTGACATCTATGATGTTTTACAGCCTCATCAACCTACAAACGAACTATACTCACATATATAATATTAGATATCATTATATAATAATAAATGTTTGCGTATTATAGAATCAGTATTAAAAAAAAAAATACATGTTGCTATTTCAGTGCATACAAATTGATTTGAAATTTCTGTACAATGTATTTTATTAAATGCAGTGTACATGGACTGTGTTGGAAAGTGTAAATCCTGGCAGGGATTTTTGTGGTGGTAAAAGTCTAAGTTTTTTAAGGTTAGTCAGATACCCAAGCACATGCTTCAGATTATAAAATGTAAAGGAAATGAATTAGGACAGGACTTCAACCAGAAATGTGTGCTATTTATCTGAATAACAGAGAGAAAAAAGAGCCCTTAGGGGACGAAGAGATGAGAGAGACAGAAATCTCTAATATAACATGCAGGGGATAATCTTCTCGGTGCTGGAGAAGATATTAGCTTTGTATCAGAGAGTAGGATTAGATGTTTTCCTTAGAGTCTGGAAGTCTGATATTTCCCCACTGCAGGAAAGCTGAGATCAGTTGACAGGTTGAAGAAAGAAGTTCAAGCTTTTTGCCTACTGTGAAAACAGATAAACTTGGATTCCACTAAAAAAAAAAAAATCAATGCTATTTACATACAATTTTTACAAAGATTCCTCTAAGATCTGACTAAATGACAGAGATAATCACGAATGGATGGTGCATGGTCATATACAGCAGATATAATTTGAAATGATTTGGAAACATGTTGGAAAATCATTTTAATTGACAATCACACATTGATTGATACGATCATGTCAAGTTTCCAGTGATCTCAAAGTCATCTATTGCAGTGCTAAGCATATATGATCAGACCAAGGACCTTATTGGATAAAGGCTAAATAGTCACGTATAGCTATGAATTCACATTTCTTTGTCATGTTCGTTTATTAAACAAACACTGTCATGTGGCAAATACACATCTACTTCAGGTGACTATGATAGTCGTGATCTTACAGAGCACTTCCCACTACTTTGCATGCACTTGCACAGGTATTTCACATATTCAGCAAGCAGCAGAGTCAGTTAGTCAGTTTGACAAGGCGTAGTGCTCAGAATTCACCTGTTTGACTTCACCACATCAGAGTGGCAAATTGGGGGGTTGATGGCAGGTGTCAGTGGTGACTGTGACTTAATTTGTCTACAATTAAAACTAAATTAGGGACAAGGTGACATAGAAATAGATGTATTATTCACTTATATACAGTTAGTGGGATATGGTGAGGATGACATCACTGCACTTCATTGGAGCTATTTATATAATTCCGCATGATTTCTCATCCTAATTCTATTCCGCTGACTGTGCCACACTATGCATGCAACTGAGTCTTCTTGTTCGACAAATCTATCCGGAGCTTCACAAATAAGGAGAAGTGAATTTGACAGATGAATTCAGACTTTAGTCAATAAGGCTCTAAGTGACCATAAGAAAAACAGTTCAAATCACTTTGAAAAAACTGTATTTTGAGAATCTGTAAGTCCAGCAGTTTAAATAATTAACTATTTGTCAAACCTTTACAGAAAGCACAGCATAGCCAACTTCATCCAGCGTTCCTTAGCTAGTTAACTAACTTCTCCTACCAGTCTTCAAAATGTAAGGGTAATAAGGATGATAGAGTTTGTGGTTAAAAAGCAGTTAAAGCTCTAAATAAGTCGATCTTTGACCCTTATACAGTGGATGCTGTGTGAAGCGTCCCAGCTATCACTGTTTGCACATTGATCTGTAAAACAGTTGTTTATTAATTAAACTTAAGCTTCTTCAGCAGTCTATCAGCTACATTACACATTGTCCAGTAGTCCACCCCTTTGCCACTAAAATGCAAAGTAGAGCTCTTTCTATAATTTTTTGCAGACTGCTCATTAACACATTTAGTTGCTGATTAGTTGTATTGCAAAATAATCAGTTAATGTTCCACATCGGTTACATTGCATATTGCTGCAGTTGTTCTGCACAGTAACTCTGCTGTTACATTGTTGCACATTGTTCAAAAGTCCACCCAGTTACCTACAAATTACATTGCAAAATTCTCATAAGCACCTTTAATTATCCATAGGTCACACATTGAGCTATGTACCTAGGTCAGCATCAGACTAATTCCAGCTTGTCTCTGGTTCCAAACTTACATTGCTACTGGCAGTGAATGTCCACCTGTACCGGTGGCTGCTATCCCCAGCAGCATTGGCTAATTATGTAGGAGGTTTAGGAGAAGTGTATAGGTGAGAACAGATGCACTGCCACTGTTTTCATATCTACATGTGGGCAGCTGCTTGCCTCCAGGCTACAGTTGAAGGGGCTAAGACAAGTGTCCCTTTCAGGAACCAGTATCCCCTACCAGACTTCCTCTGTCAATGGCAAAACTAGAAACAAGTGGCTCTGCTGCAGTGGTTGGGAATGGTGCTGCTGCCTTCCTTCGAGACACCCAAACCCCTAATTATCATTATCTTTTAATTTTTTCTATCTTTTTGGTAATATGTTGGAATGAGGGATTGTGCAATGGTTATCTAATAGCTCTGCATAATATGATACAATTTCTTGTGTCCATCAGGGTCTGGGGGACCTGGTAAGTTCACTACCACTGCATCCCTTTAGCTGTGACCCTGCCCTGTGGCATTAGCCCATAGCACAGCCCTTTTTCTATATGAATGTTTATTCTATGAGGATAGTGTAATGCTTTTGTTAGGTGGAGGTTGCTATAAAAGGATTCGGCAGACCTTCCCAAAGCTCAGGCTAGCAGCATGGGTCACTTCTATAAATCTACCCTTTGGAGTAAATCTTTGCAGTGATTTGAGGAGCTGATGGTTCATGGGGTAGTAAAATTCAGTGTGGTGCAATAGTAAAAATAGGCAAGAGCAACTTTATTCATATAAAGTCATCTTAGTAATAACACAGAAAATGCACTTAATGATCTGATAGTTTTTTTTACAGTTCCCAGGGTATTCCTTGCACAAATAGGAGGCTCACAAGGCAGTAAGGACCACAGTAGGGGATGAGATTCCTTCTCCTGTGCTTCACAAAGCTCAACTCACTCTTCACAAGATGGTACTGACTCTATAAGAAATAGGGCACACATGAAATAAAGGTAGAATATGCAGCTATATATCACACCAGTCCCTTGCAATAGCTTTAATATCTAGGATGTCTATCTCTTTTTTAGGAGTCAAGTTCCTGTTTAAAACTACAAGAAGAAATTGGAGGCTCATTACTACTGTAATGACATTACTGTGTCATTATAGGCGCTATACCATTTTTGCATCTTCTATTCCAGGAATTGTCATACATTTGTTTGTCTTTCTAATTTCTACATACTAACAATATGTATTTATAAATATAAGATGTCACCATTTTTCACACTTCAGCTACCAGTATTATCGCTGAAGAATAGTTGCTTAAACTGTTTTTTTACATTAATAATGTCAGACAATTGCTAGCTCATGTTGGCATGTATACACATTTTTATACATTAAATCACCCAAACATCTGGTAGACATATGTCCTTATTTATTTTCTTTACATACTATAAACTGAACTGCATAAAAACTCCTTGCTAACAAAAAACTGAAACTGCATGACACTCAAAATAAATTTGATATAAAATTTCAAGGAGAGTTTATTAAATCAAGACCGTAATGCTCTCTTCTCAAAGAGATGCTTTTAGGCCAATAAAAGTGCGTCTGAACCCTAATCAAAGCATTCTTTGTTTGTCTTTCCATTTTTTTCCATTTTTATTTTTGTATAATGTTTATTAAATTCGACCTTAGTTTTCAATAAAACTTATTTTTTGTCTGATTTTTCATGCTGAATTTATCTCCACAAAAGAAAAAGAAAATAAATGCGAATTCGACTGTCGAATTGGCAAACAGCGGATTCCCATAGCAAATCCGTCAAAATTTCCCCACTGTAAAGTCTCGACAATTTTTTAATGTTAAGATTGCGACAATTTTCCCATAATAGAGTTACGACTGCAACAATATTTTCATTATAAAGATGTGACAGTAGCAGTCTATTGCAACTGTATTTATCTGGCGAATTCACGCATATACGCAACAATTCGAACTTTAGTCAATAACCCCCATGTATCTCTACTTTGCAGATGTAATTTACCCCCGATCTATTCCCAGTCAAAGTGTCATTATACCCACCTCCCTCCGAGCACTAAGGTTTTTGTTGCACTTGTACAAGTCTCTATTTTAAGGAAACAGAGCGGAGGGCAATTACAGTTGCAATGTGCAGTTTTTCGAATTGAAACGCAGGCAGCAGCAAAAAGTCATTAGTATTCCTAAACTACTAGTAGAACTACAGATCCATGGGCCCCGGAGCAGAAATGGAACCATGGCCCCCCACTGTGGCCCACCAGACCAATAAAAGGAAACTTACCAGAACGTAGGGTGGTACCAGATGCATATACCATGGTGCTGTAGAGAGGTTGCAGTGGTGTACAGGGGTCCCTAGGGTCTTGGGTTTAGCCGCAACTGAGCCCACTGTGACCTCTATTGTTATGCCCCTGCTTTAACCACAAAATACAAAATATTGTTTGTTTTTTTTACTTTCAGTTTTAGAGAAACTGTTTGCTTCTCCAGATACAGCAAACATGGTTACAATATAATTACAATATCTGTTCCCTATGGTGCCAGATAATCACATAAATATTTATATTTAAATACACAGAGAGGGGATAATGTGCCACGTTGTAAATTTATAAGGATATTACAAGTCACAGAGGATTTCCACGATCGTATGAAGCCAGCTCAGATGTAAATATCCACATATGTTATTAAAAAGGCTACATTATTCTTTATAATACAAATGTATTACTTCTAGATTCTGTTACTGTCCTAAAGTCAATTTGACACCCATTATTCCTTTCATATTCCCCTGGTTTCAACCTCTTGTAAAGCTGATTGTACAATTCTTTCTCCTTTTATTCCAATCTGAGAGCTAGCATTAACACATAAATAATGCTGAATACTGGGTGTTTTCTATCTCTCTGTCTCTATCGTTTGTGTGGATCATGAAACTCAACTACCCAACAATACTTGTAGAGTTTTGAGTATTCGTATGATACTTTGAACTAGTGTAATATGCACCCAATGGTTAAATGCCCAGATCATTGGCAGATTTGGCTGCAAACAGTATAGCCATTTTGCTTAATTTTTGCTTATCTTATTAGCTCAAACACCCAGATCTTGTCATTTTAACCACCTTTATATCTATATAACTGCAGTTGTACACTCACAGTGAACATCCAAATGGTAAGTATTTTTAATCTCTTTACCTTCATATCCCATTTTTTTGGCTTTTCATTATACATCATATAAAGCTGATTGTGTAAAATCTTTCTCTCCATTTTACTGTCCTTTTCCCCATGCCACTGGTCTCTCTGCTGTTCTTACACCAGTATCTCTTTTCTATTGCTACTGAACCAGTGCCACTGGACCAGCACCATGCAATCCTCATACCATAGCTCATATCCAAATGAAGATCCCTGCACCTGATGCAAGATCTTTCCTGCATCCCCCAATGCCAAAAAAATCAGACTTCCTGGGATCCAGTAGGTGCCAGAGCAGACACTGCAGGGCTGTCTGTAGAGGCAATGGCAACCTGTATTGTTACATCATTGCTACTGTTTTTTCTCTGTGCCACTGTCTACTCTATGATGTGGCAATTTGCATCCTACTCAGATTCTCACACCGGCCACTGACTTATGGAGGACTTTGCACCTTTGTGCACGTGTGCAAATAATTTAGCTTTTCATCAAGCGTGGGAGTCTGTCGAAATTATTAATTCTGCATATAAATGAAGCCTTCTCTATTGAGTGTAAGCTCTCCAGGGCCAAATATACAAAAACACATACCTCTGTGTATGATATAATTGTCTCTTCCTTGGAATAATATGGGGGTTTTATTCTTTAACCTCCTTTTCCAGTTACCTACTAGCTCTCCGTAATCAGTTTCAAATGTTTCTTCATATTACAACTGTCAGCAGTCAATGTGCCTATAAAAAAGTTTTTTTCTAGTACATCTCTATATATTAGCCTCATAGAATTATAAAATACACACATTACAGCATATTTCTGCAACTGTGTGACATACAGGAATTTAACAGTACACAGGAGTCACACTAAAACATAGGCAGGATTCACACTGGAAGGAAAGACTTGGGCACTGATGGAAACATTTACCCCCTCCCTTACTGGAAGTTCAGTTAACATCTGCAAATAAGTGAGGTATGCACACTTACACATTCAAAGATAGGAGCATTGTCCATGACACTTAGCAAAGAAAGGTCCAAAGCTCCAGATCTCTCAGCAGCCAAGACCTTCTTTTAATTATAAAATGAAGAACTTTGTAAACCACAAGGGTTATTTTACTGAGCACAGGCTGGCTCTCCTTTAATATGACTAATTAAAGAACCAGTAACACCAAAAAAAACTCAAAATTACAATTTGGATTGGCATGTCAGTTAAATAGACCTCCAGTCCCATTGTTTTCCATTATGCTTAACATAAAGCTTATGCAGAAAGCGTGCCCTAAGGCCCATATTTAAAGTTAATAGCTAAATATCTTGCTTTCTATACATAATTTAGAATTTTTGGAGAGTGAAATTAAATATATAGTCATTATAAATGGATTTAAGGCATTTTCAAATTTTGGTGTTACTGTTCTTTTAAGTATGAATTCAATTCTATCTTCAAGTGGTTATTCAGACTTATAATGGCATGTACGAAACTGCTCAATTGAGTTATCTTGAATGAATTATAAGGTCTGAAGCTGCATTTTATAAGCAGGGAACCCACACTGAGAATGTACCTTTTAAAGGGTTATTTACTCTCCACTCTGAATTAGGGCTAATAATTATAGCCCTAATAATATATTTAAGTTGCTTCGCTCTGTTGCACCTCCCTACATAGCCTCCCTTGTTTGTTTGTATGTGCCTAGCCATCAACTCTGCTCTTCACAAGGCAACCCTTCTTTAGGAACTCCTCACCAAGGGGGGAATTCACCATAGTGCGAAGTGAGCTCCGAACGCTTTAAAGTTATTCCAGTCTCGGCGAGGCAACTCAAGTGGTCTCGCCGAGACTGGAATCCCTTTAAAGCGTTCACTGATGTCCGCATGCAGGACATCAGCGAGCACATAACAGTCTGTGCAAAGTGAGCCGAAGGATCCGGAGCTCACTTCGCACTATGGTGAATTCCCCCCAAGACTGCCTCTTCTCATCTTAAACCCTTCTCTCTTGCTGCCCCTTATCTTTGGAATTCTATACCCCTCTACCTCTGCCAAGAGCAATCCATCAATATCTTCAAATCTAAATTAAAATCTTACTTCTTGGAGCACTAGCGCTGGTTTTCAAGTCTATATTTTATATTTATGCAACTGTTTATTCAAAATATATATTTTTTTATTTATTTTATTATCTAATTGGCACCTACAGACAAATGAACTGTTACGTTATGCTACTGTACTTGTCACCCTATCTGTTCATATAAGCCTTCCTCCTAATTAGATTGTAATCTCTATGGGGCAGGGACCTCAATCCTCTTGTTTTAATCATGGCCTGGCACTTACAGTGATGTATTTTCTTCTCTTTCTCTATATGCTTATATTTTACTTTATTTGTTCTTTGTTACACTTTCTCTTGTCTGTATTATAACTGTATGGCTGGATTGTACACCATTACATAATCTTTTGGCGCTTTATATATTAAAATATACATACATACATATACATATAATTTGTATCTCTATTAGTTTTGACTTGGACGTTTTGGTTGCAGCAGTACTTCCAGCAGCCTGGTGCTCATACATGTAATGAACACATTGACATTTGTTTAAGAGGGAACCATAGTTATAATTTTTTATGGGAGAGTACAACAGTATTTTAATCATTTTTTGATTTCTGGTTTATGTTTTTGGTCTAAGAAATTTGTACCCATCTGTTTTGATGATTCCCAACAAGGATATTGTGTAGAGTGAATCTTTTTTTTAACTTTTATATAATCTGTACAGTTTATTTTCATATTGTAAGCATGCATCTATATACGTATGTAGTTTGTGAAAAGGATGAAAAACAATATACTCCGTGGCTAATTTATCATGAAAAATATTACTGTAAATACTACTTGAAATTAAGGTATATTTACCCTTAGAAAAAATAAAGGTAAGATAATCCTTGTTAACAAGGAGGATATTGGTCACTTATTTGTGTTCTTGAGAATATTAATACAAATATGCCATGTCTCCAAAAGTTGCCTTTTGCTGATTCAGGTCAGAGCTTTGACAACCCCATTCACAACACTTTATACACTTTTATTACTTCATTCTTCTTTCCCACAAATTGATCACTATGACACAAGAGATTGCAGTCATGCCACCATAAACCTTACTGGATCATTAAATCCCACATCTTCAGGATGTAACCTAGCACAGTCTTATTCCCATTCTATTTCTCTACCTTGATCACATGATTACACATACTGCTGTCATAAAGCATTCCCAGATAACATAACGACATGTGCTATTTACCTATTACATCATTGTATTCTATCATAGTTTGCACAGTCATGTTTCTGGTTCCTTCCATCTGCATCCTGTTCACATTAGATTTTCTTTGATATTGTTCTCTGTGGCTAATGAGTTTGTTAGTCTTCTTGATTGCTTTTCCAGTTTCTCCTTTTGTTTTTAAAGGCAGATTAAAGGGGACTGTAAATGAGATTCCCTAAAAACATTAAGTGCAAATTTTGTTTTATATAAAATGACCTCTTTCCTGTTAATAATATAGACACACACCTCAAGGCTTCCACAAATATATCTGGCTGCCTCTTTTTCTCCAGTAATGATCAATTTCCTGCAGCCAGCGCTAACACTGCCCTCATTACCCAGCCAGGAAATGAGTACTCGAGGGCTGCCTCCTGAAGGTGAATAAGTGACGGGCAAGTGGGTGATGACTGAAGTTATCCAGCATAAAGTCTTAACCCTTGCAATACCGTGACCAAATCTTCTAAGACTTGGAATCTATGCACACCTCTAGATTCAACAAAAATGTTTTTTGTATATTAAAAATGTTAAGATATGAAATATATATTATATATATAATAAATATATATATACACCATGTATACAAAAAGTGGTGTGATCAGAATGCTGAAGCAGGACACTTTAGGAACAGGAGAGTAATAAAAAGAAAATGCTGTCAGCATTGTTTGTTTTTTTAAATTTGCAAATGTATTTTATTAAGAAAAGCAAATGTAGGGGAGGGTGCTTTCCTAGTCTCACCTGCTATGGTGCCCGTTTTGTAGTAGGATGCCAGGGGCTGCCATATCCAAGGTTGTGGCCAGGAGTGTCTTGTGCAGACATATAGCATCCTTACTATAAAAGGCTGCATGCAATAGTATTATAGCAACACATTTTGGGGGGAATTTAAACTTGCCCAGGTCTATTAACAAATAGCAGCGAATCAGCATATACGGTAGTATCTAGTAGTGTTAAAATAATAAAGCAAATTATAACTAGATTTCTAATGGTTAATGGTTCTAATGTGTATATCAAATTCTATTGTGTCTCTAAAGTATGACAATTTGCTATTTGAACAGAAAACAATAAAATTCACAAATTCAATGTCAAGGATAACATTTCTTCAATCGCTGTACCTATATAACCGCCATGATAAATGAGATTTTTTAATTTTGTCTTGTGTTACTAGTTCTTCAATATATTCCTTCACTTTGTGTCATTATATAATCTACTTTCTTTATTCTCTCATCCTTATTAGCCTAATTTTACATCTTTCTGTTTTTGGAAATAAACATTGATAAGCTTGGCTGACATACAGCACTAATTAAGGAACCCCTTGTTATCAGCTCCTGACCCAGGGCCAGTTCTATCGCTGGGTGATGTGGGCAACGGTCCAGGGTGCAATCTATTTGAGGGGCGCTGTTGCCCACAACGCCCATCGTTGAACTTGACCCCCCCTTG
>WMED01011663.1:0-15152 GCA_019650415.1 Pipa parva
TATTTGTGTTCAGCAACCATCAATTTCTTAACAGAAAATGGTTATTAATACTTTTGTTGTAAGTACCAGAGCTGGTGTTGGGTGAAGGAGGGGAAATTGGGCACTTGTCCGAGCTCCTGCCTTTAAGGAGGCCCTCATAGCCTTATGAAACTCTATTCTTCCTCCAGCGCTTCTGCACTGGAGGACAATAAAGCTTTATATATAAGTGTGGGAGGAGAATAGAGCTTCAGAATGTTGTGGGGGTCTCTTGGAGTCAGGGGGGAAATTTGCCCAGAGCCCTGGTCTCCCTAACTCTGGTCCTGGTAAGCACACATATTATAGGTTAGAATGACTACAGCCTTCATCTACAGTACATCTGTTTGAAGCAATGATAATATGTCATTTGTTTACAGCTTTTATTAGATCGGTTTTTGCCATTTTATTTCATACTTGTTCTTTCTTTATTGATTATGAGACCTTGAAAATAGATGTTTTGATATGAGTTAGGTAAAAAAGGCATAAAGAGCTTCATTTGAAGTCTGACACATAAGACAATTTTTGCTTCTCAAGGGGCCTATTATTAGTTTGAATGGCTTTGCTAACAACTAGCGTATACATTTTTTACAGATTATTTTGTGCATTTTATTATAGATATTTTTCAGGTGGTTTACTGTTAAGCATTTTCCCATTGATCTCCACGTGTCTAACAATTCTACTGGAAAAGTCTACTTGTCGGATCTCTATTAATGGCACAACAGTTTAGCCACAGTATAATCCTGATGGACCTTGGTCTTTCATTATTCTTAGCTTGTTCTAAATTCAGTTAAGACTGCTCAAGCACCCTTTTTTCTATTTTCTACATAATTGAGTTAAAGTAAAATTACTGTATTTTAACAATACCTTGAGCTCTTTCTCTTGCAAGGAAGCCCCTCCTGAAAACAATTTCCTTTTTAAAGCTAAAGATCCAGAATTCCATTTTTTCAAATGAAGGTCACGGAAGAAGACCCAAATGTGAAAAAGCATAAAGTACCATCCCCCAATGTATTTATTAAAGAAATCTACAGACAATAGAAATGCCAGTAGGGAGAATACATCAGTAATATCTGTAGAATTTATGAATATGCAGATTAGAACTTAAATTGCTTCTAATTATAGAGATGAGTACATTCAAATATCATGAACCAGGATTAAATAGATATCCATATATGGAAATGCTGCTGTGAAAGGAAATATCAACATTCAAGTCTATGACAAGTAATTCAATATACTTATACTGATAATAGAATATGCTTATCTCAGATATCCTAGAAGCAAAATCAGACAATGATTGTGATGACAATAAAAGACTGTAAGCTATAATGAGGATGGGGTCATTACATTTGTGTGCTGTTAATACATATAATGATTAAATTCAGACAAGCTCTTTTAACACAAAGCAGATTAAAAGGAGGACATTAGAAAGTCTAGTGGTTACAGAAACAGTAATCCATTCAAAGTGCTCACAAAGGGACTGCTCAGCCAGCAGTCAACCTGGGCACCAGTGTCAGCCAGAAGCAAAGCAATCCACCATTACCAGCCAACAACTAAGCAATCCAACCATGCCAGCAACCAGCCAAATCTGCACCCAAGCCAGGACCCAATGCTATCCAGCAGCCAAGCCAGCTGGCAATGCCAACCAGCAGCAAATCCAGGCCCCAGTGCCAACCAGCAGTCAGTGCCATCTTCCAAATACTAAAAGCCACCAACACTAGCCACCAGCAATAACTGCCAGCCAGCTTCCAACCTTGCTGTTCTGCATAACTGGGGGTTATCAAGCATAATTAATAATTAGTTCATATTTCTAATTAATGAATATATAGTTAAATGTCAACTCTACTTACACATTGAGCAAAGGTACAGTTTAACCCATTTAACATACAAAGTTAGGCTTACTATACCACAAAGAACATGTAAGGATTTCTTCTCCCAGGTATAAAACTATAGAGAGTCTGATTTTGTGAGAGACTACAAATCTGATTTTTTTTCTTTTGGCATAAGTCTTTGGGATTCCACTTTTTGAATCTGCATAAGAGATGGAGCCTGGTGCAGATCATGGGCAGAGGATACCAAAACGTGCCTTCCTGAAGTTCTGTCCCCACATAAGTTCATAAAATAATTTAGTAGATTCTCTATTTTTAGGTCATTTTCCAATCTGGAGAAAAAATGGTTTATGTCTCTTAGAGTCCCTGTTCTCTATCTGGTTCACATACTGTAGCCTTCACTGCACCTAGAGCTATCAGCTTCAAGCCTTCTCTTTACACAGAGAGGCTGGTTAAAACCTAAACATTCTTTACAGGCATGGTTAATATCCCACAATAAGCAAAATAAAGTACAAATGAGGGAAGAATGCCAAGCAGAGAATAAGGAATGCATATTTGCCTCTTTATCCATATATTCTTTCCATTCCTTATATTGCTTCCTTACAAAGGTAATTAAAACATGAAATAATTGATATGTGCAAATCAATTAATAGTTTCTGCTGCTTCTTAACATTTTCACTACCTCCATAATACATACATTTCATGCAACAAACTGAACTCTGCATCTCTACCAACCACATCTACATTGGTATGCAAAACCTTTATTTTAATTTCATAGCAAACAAACTTAAGTACACTTTATCAAGGAGCTTATATATACTGAGCTATCATAATATGATTTTACATATAACAGACTCAAATGAAATTTGATAAACGTGTGAGAAAGGCACAAATGAAAACTATGCTATTTAATCCAACACAAGATGACAAAACCTCACATTAGATAGCATCAGTTCCATTAAGTAAAAATGATAAAAAGTCTGTTTCAAGGTGAAACAATACTTTTTGTACTGAATGTGATTCCAAACCTTACAGGTAAATGTGAACATAGTTGTGTTCAATCTGAAATATTCCCCTCCATTATTGTTAATGCATGAATTCAGTATCATCTCTTTACAATGAATTAGTCTAGGACAGCGGTCGGCAAACCGCGGCTCCTGAGCCGCGTATGGCTCTTTGGCTGCAGTGTGCGGCTCTGAGCTAGCTGCCCTCCCATTCACCCCCAGCCTTTGACGTCTCTTGTGATGGGACATCAAAGGCCATGTGATTGGGACCCTACATGCTCCTCCCCCTTTGTGGCCCCAAGAGCAATTTGCAAAGGTGGAGTAGGGAGATAAATGGCTCCCTCCTCTGGGAAGATTGCTGACTCCTGGTCTAGGAAGATCTTCATCTTTTTTAAACCATTAGGTATTTATAAATTGATATCACCATTAAATCTAAAAATCTTAGAAGAGCCATTCTACTTTCTACTTTACTGAAAGATAAAAGCATTCCATGCTGACCCATGCATGGCTTTGATATGGAACTCACAGTTTCCTCAGAGGTAATACTTCACCCTATTGTGAAAATAAACTTACTTCCAAGGGACCTTTTGGCAGGAGTGCAAAAACAACGCATTCACTATAAATAAATTAGGTAGTTGCATATGATTATTTAGATCTGGGTGGGTTTTGTTTAAAGCACAATAAAAATTTGCTGCCTTTTCTTTTACAAAACTTGCAAGTAAAAAATGGCTTTTCACCTGACAAATGATCGTGCCATTAAATCAAGCATGCTACTTCAAGCAAACTGATAATTTTTACATTTTAAGTTGTGTAGGAAAATGGAAATAATAATGGAATAATGGACATTTTTCATTTTCTAAAGAGTTCTATGTGTAAGAGTTTTACACATAATGTATTTTATGTATGTGTTCTATAGAGATAATGTGATAAAGTAATGTAGTGACTCAATCTAGTAGAGTACATAATTATTGCATTCATGAAATGTGTATGAATATGTAATTCTGGG
The DNA here is from genome assembly GCA_019650415.1 of Pipa parva. Classification (NCBI taxonomy): domain Eukaryota; kingdom Metazoa; phylum Chordata; class Amphibia; order Anura; family Pipidae; genus Pipa; species Pipa parva. The sequence continues at coordinate 3,849 of WMED01011663.1, forward strand.
TGGGGGACTCAGAGTTAATATAAGCTGTGGTTCAGGAAGTTAGTTTGCCTTTGACTTTGGGCACCAGGGCCTCTACCAGAAGGGTGGCAGATGCTTGTCGGCTAAGAGAGTTAGTAGCGCCCCAGTAAAGATCAATGCAGAAGTGATAGTTAGTCCTAGAAACAAAAGGGTAGCTTACCCAACAAGGGGTGAATTGACCTTTGTGTACCTAGATTTCTTAGACAGAAGGTCAGGCACTCAGAGCAGGGTCTCAAGTAACAGGGCTTAGGGTGGTAGTTCGCTAGGTCTGGAGATAGTAGTATTCCTGGAGTGAGAAGCACTAAGGCTGGTTTCATCTTGGATACAGCGAAAGGAATTTCTTTAAGTTTCCCAAGGAGTGGGTTACCTGTACACAACTGAAAGAGGGGTGAAAGCTGTTCCTGAATCTTGCTAATAACAGATGGTAACTATACACCAGAGTAAGTTCTATGTCCTTAAGATGGATGCTTTGCTATATTTTATATATATATATATATATATATATATATATATATATATATATATATTTCCTGACAAACCTCGGCGCCCATTGTGTATTTAAAGATACAGGCACTACTCTTAATGTAAGCAGGGCATATCTCTTGAAAGACTGAGTGAAGCTGTGTGGAGAAACCCATCCTGAGAGTGAATGTGGATATAAATGCAAGGAGTGCGGTCAAAATACACTTCTCTTTGTTTTCAAAGTATATTAGCACACATAATAAAGAATATCATGCATTGTATAATTCAGATTGCAAAATCTTTCTGCTACAACAAAAATATACTAGAAATCATTCCTTAGAAGATAAGGAAATTAATTATAGTTCAGAATTAAAACCTTGTCTTTCTGTTAAATATACAGGCACTGATATACTTTTCATGTTATCCATAAATTAGGATATTTACTATAGTAGGTTTTCACTGAACCATTTCTACATTATGAACACATTTGTTGGAAGCGGCAGCACCTTGCTATTAGATATCAAATAGTTCATCTGATTAAGAACGGAACATACAAGGACAAGAAAAGTTAGTTTAGAGGGATACTCTTAGGAGTGTGATTAATATAGCAGAGTTGAAAATGTTATTTTTGCAGGAGACTCAGAGGGGTTATTGATTAAAGTGAGAATTCAACTGTCAATGTGAATTCTCATCACTTGGGGTGGCTACGCCCTGATTCTCTACTCCTTATTAACTAAACAGCAGATTCCCAAAGCAAATTTACAACTGCAACAATATTCCCATTGTAAAGTCATCACTGACATTAGCAGTCTACTGTGTAGCGTGCGAGAGTCGTTAGCTGGTGAATTCACCGCATTGCAGAGTTTGCTGAATACGGGGAAGTGGCAAATTCACACCTTGATGGGTCAATTCAGACTTTAGTCCCCAATTTTAGCTAATACTGGCCCTGCTACAAAGACCTCTAATCATTCGAGATCTGTGTTGAATCTTCATCGTTCATTCTTTAAGATATACAGCTGATGCCAGTTGGTTAGTTTCATATTGCTGCATTATATTACGGATACGATCAGGATATATATAAAATATAGCTGCAAGAAAATTCTCGGTGAATCTTTTTAAACACTGGAAATATCCCATTAGCTGTTTATGTTTTGGGGGCTATGAATCTGATAATTAAGTAGACAAGTTTCCTAAATGATGCTAGATTTAATGGGCAAGTAAGATTTACTTATGATTTCTGTTTAGGCATTTGATCTGCACAGCTGCATTATCGTGCTTATTAAATAAGTTAGATTGCCTTCAAATGAATAAAGCAGTCTAAGAGCTTAATGGAATGCAGTCCTATAATCCTGGAATATATTTAACCTGAATAGCATATTAGTAAAGGGTTGGTCAAATAAACAATACTGGATATCTAGATCAAATGCCTTTGTGCAGGGATATACTACATCAGATTTGGGGGGTTATTCACTTAAGTCCGAATTGTTGCGTATAGGTGTGAATTCGCCAGATAAAGACAGTCGCAATAGGCTGCTACTGTCATAATCACTTCTTTATAATGAGAATATTGTCGCAGTCGCGTCTTTATTATTATGGGAAAGTTGACGCAATCTTAACTTTAAAAAATTGTCGCGACTTTACAATGGGGAAAATGTGGCGTATTTGCTATGGGAATCCTCTGTTTGAGAATTCAACAGGTGAATTCGCACCTTAGTGAATAATCCCCTAATTAATGTACAACACTGACCAAAAGTTATTGTAGTAGAAGGTTTCAGATGTTCAGAAAACTGTGTCACATGAGTAAGCTCTCCTTAATGGAAAAATCAGAAACAAATAATGTTAACATCGCAAAAAAAGACAGCATGGGTCATAATAGGTAGTAGCTGCAGATGACATTTTATCACTGTAAGAGGTCTAAAAAAGCAGGAATAATCTTCAGTGGTTTAAAAACACAGGCATCAAAGGTGGGAGGTAGAATGTTTGATAAAAAAAATATCTGTGCAGTGGATTTGTAATTGCATTACGAAAAATACAGCAAGAATTTGATTTGACATTTTTCAGGTTAGTTGGATAAAAAAAAAAACCATGATTTTTAATCTGCTCAGAGATATTGTTTTGCTAACTGAAACAATATTCTAGTTATCGCAAGTGATTTCATTTTTTGCTTTGTTTTGCTCATTAACAATGGTCGTTTTGTCTCCAGAAGCACCACCATAAAGAATGCTACAGAAACAGAGGCCCAAGGCTAATACAGTTTCTTACAGCAGCAGCTAAATTCATTCAACCTCAAGACCTATAGGCATCTTTTTAACTATAAATGGATTTTTTTTTTAATTTTGCTTTCTCCCCTTCAAAGCTTATTTTGACAATAAAATGCTGTATGGTCAATATTTAATTTTAGTTAATAACCTATTGAATATGCCATTTCCATTTTAGCTGATGATGTGGTCATTAACCCTGTTACTTCTGTATGTTATTTTTGGGTGGTTTTACTCGCTCTTTCTCTAAGAATATTGCTACATCTGCTAAAAACTGATGATTCTGATTCTTCCTCCATAACACTACCAATATCTTTCCTTTTCTCATTCAGGCCAGTGCTAATACCCTCATGCCTGCCTGCCCTTATCTTTTCCTACTTGGGTTATTTTGTTGGCCTTCTATCTGGCCTTCCTGCTTCCCATATTTCCCCACTCCAGTCCAAATTTGCTCCCTGCAGAGACAGGACAGACTTTCTTGCAACATCTGTCTAATCTATGGCTCCCTCTTAAAAAATTAACTATTTACTTTGACCTCCTTTTGACATAAAGCACTTCACTCCATTTCTCCTCTCTACATCTCTTTGCTTGTGTGTCCTTATATACCTAGTTGTCTACTCCATTCCTCACAATGCATTGAGCAATGCGGTGGCTCGGTGTTTAGCACTGCTGCCTTGCAGCACTGGGTTCTGGGTTTGTTTCCACCCTGGATTTCATCTGCATGGAATGTGCATATTCTCCCCGCCCCTGCGTGGGTTTCCTCTGGGCACACTGGTTTCCAACAACAATCCACAAAAAATACATCTGTGTATGTCTAGGTGCACGTGACTGAATATGGAAACTAGATTGTAAGCTCCATGGGGCAGGGACTGAAGTGAATGGTGAATCTCTGTAAAGTGGAGTGTAATATATCAGTGCTTTATAAATGAATAACTACATACAAAGCTAGAAAGATGAGTACTATAGTATAAGATGATATATTATATGGACTAACAGTAAATAGTGTAAGACAAGCTTTTAAGAGATAATACCTCTTCCTCAGGTCGAAGCAAGTACTGAAGAAGAGGGATTACCTCTCGAAAGCTTCTTATACTATTTTACTGTTAGTCCATATAAAGTATCATATTATACTATAGTACTCATCTTTCTTACTATTCAACTGGACTAATATGGCAAAAACCATTTTTGTACATACAAAGCTATCACCTTTGTGCACCTCTCACCAATACTGTCCCTTCCTGACTTAAATCCTCTCACCAGAACTTCCCCATATTTCTGGAATCCTCTGTCTATCTATCTATCTATCTATCTATCTATCTATCTGTATCTATCTATCTGTATCTATCTATCTATCTATCTATCTGTATCTATCTATCTATCTATCTATCTATCTATCTATCTATCTCTATCAAATCATCAAGAATAGTCCCTCTGTGTTTTCAAAACAAAACATAGCTTTTTTTAATCTTATTACATATAGAGAAATCAGATTATTATTAATTTTGGTTTTCAATACCAGGTACAAAGACAGGTACATTTGATAAACTACAACTCTCAGTACTCCCATTTACAACAGAAAAAGAATCACAGGCTTAAGAGCCCTAGATTAGATGTCAAAATTATCATTTACTTGGAAGTAGATCTAGTTATGATAGAGAATTCCATAGAGTGAAACACTGCTTTAGTAAATAGTGATTTAAAGTAGAATTCATTAGAAGATCATGTCTGATTGCCCATGATATAACCAAAGACTGTCCTAAGACTATTTCATTTTTAAAGCCTCTTTCAGTTTATTTCTTTTACACAGAATTGGTTTTCAAATGGGACTACTGATAACATCTCAATTTCTTCACCCTAGGATGTAGACTTGAAAGGATCTTAAATCTGGTTTTATTGTGACTTCAAAGGTCTATTAGATTGACAGTCTGTGTCAGCACAGCCATGGAAAGTTGATAATGTGTTTCCCATAAGAGAACAATAGTAATACAATAGTATAGCTGTTTAACACTAAGGATAATTACACCCTTTTGCAAAGCACTGCATATACAGTTCCATGACGCAAACTAGCTAACTCTCTTGTGTATACCTCCACTTAGGAATTGGAGGACACAGGGTGTTAAATATATAGTAGAGTTTATCCACAAATAAAGAAAGCCACAGGTCACCATTGGTTTTATACATAACAATAATACAATTAGTCAATTTACTTTGATTATTCATCAATGACTGCACTATTTAATGATCAGATAGATCACATGTGGAGCAGTTACCAACATTTCCACAGTGATAAAAACTCAGAACCGTACTGATAACAAAACCTCTAATGCAACTGCTAAGCTCTTGGGTAACTAAGATGAGTAAGTATCCTTGTTGACTCACTAAAAGTACTAGCTCAGTAGCAGTCCTCATAAGAAGTTGAGATGCTATTCTTAATGTATAGAGATACTTCTCACCTTTGGGGTGAGCTCCACTAACAAGCTGTTCTATTTGACATAACTCCATTAGGACATTTTGCTCACCCTTCCTAAGTAGATTGTGCATTCCTTACTTTGTCTATGAAAACACAAACACCAAAGGTATCATCAATATTTGCATCTCTAGAACTATTGAGCAAGTCGAGTGTCCAGCTTCCACCAAGTGCTCCCACCCGCAACTTGGAGATTTGTTGTTATGATCCAGAACAGACCTGATTAGGAAGCCAGAATGTTAACTGACTTCTGGCAAAGAAGGAACTTCGTTTATTTGGAAGATATCTGGAGAAACAGGCAGTATAATGACATATATTGTCCGCTGAACACTTCAACTAACTTTGTGCTCTTTTTCCTCCATAAGTTTATAAAAAGATTAAAAACTGACAGGGCCATTTGCAGATTCACTGATATTTAAAAATGCAAACATGTTTACTGTTTAATACAACTTAAAGGATAAGTAAAGGTTTGTTTGGTCAAGGAGTAATTTAAAAGTGGGGGGAGGAATACTTAACAATAGAAGTTTTACTCTCCAGTGCTGCTTCCTGCTGTCACTATTAAACCAATTTCTTCTACTGTTCAAATCTCTGTGATCCTCTTCACTTCCTGTTCTAATTCACTGAGCCGATCATGTTAAGAAGCAGAAAACATGTCAAACTGCTTCTGAGCATGCTCACCTCAGTGAGTTTGAACAGTGACAGCAAGAGGCAATACCATGGGGTTAAACTCCGATTGGTAAGTATCTCAACCCTCTGCCTTCCAGATCACCCCTTGACCAAACAATCCTTTACCACTCCTTTAAGAAAACTTTAAAGTTCTGTTGGATATTTCCAGTAGGGTAACTTAACTGACTGAACAGATCTGTATACTGTAGCGTGCAATAAAGACAGTTCATTTTTTAACACATTTAAACTTTCACAAATTCATTAATATAACATTTCTCATTTTGATTGACAAGGCAATTATTCCTTACCAGTACTTGTAAAATGTTATATTTGAAGCCAAACTACTGCTTTTATTACTTGGTATTGTTTTATCTATTTTCAGATTGCAGGCATCTTTGATCTAAAGCACAGACAAATGACCCAACCAGTCACTCTCAATGCTATGATTTCCAATGGAACTTTGTATAATGCATATCAAGAATTGGTGAAACAGCAAAAATGTAAAAAAATCATCTGCAAATAACAAAAATATAGTTTCTAGAAATCAGGCAGGGTTTTGAAGTGAAGATTGCTTCTCTCTCTCTCTCTCTCTCTCTCTCTCTCTCTATATATATATATATATATATATATATATATATATAGTGAATTATATGTTACTACTGGTACTTTGAATTTGGAAATATTTAGCATTAATAACACGTAGCTAGAAAGGTAATGTCAGGAGCCTTTATTAGCACTTAAAGTTCATTCATTAAAGTCCGAATTTGCCTTGCATAGTGTCTCTGTGTCTGTTCACATCAATACAATTAGGAAGTCGCGAATTCACTTCTTATTCATGAAGCAGCTGACAGCGACAGATGCAGTCACATGCCTTGTGCAGCATAGTCAGTTGCACAATAGCAGTCATGCGGAGTGAGGTGAATTCCTCCAGTGAAGGGCAGTGATGTCAGTCTCACCATATCCCACTAACTGTATATAAGTGAAAAAGTGTGAAAAATACTTATTTTTATTTGTCATTTTGTGCCTGGTTGATGTTTAGGCTAATTTAGTCAAAATTTTTACTTTTGAATGAATAGTTGCCTTATGCAACACTGAAGCCCAGCCATCAAACCCCTCAATTCGCCACTCTAATCTGGCAAAGGTAAACAGGTGAATTTGGAGCAGTACGCACTGCAGAATCCGCTCCTTTGACAGACTCCGTCGCCTGCTGAATATCCAAATTACCTGTGCATGTGCATGCAAATTGATGTGAAGGGCTCCATAATCTGTGACTGGAGTAAGCATCAAAATTGCTTGCGAATTCATCACATTGCAGATATTGTTGAATAAGTGGAGTAGGAGAAGTCGCGAAAGGATGCAAATATGGACATTTACACGACAGTTCAGACTTTAGTGAGTAACACCCTTAGTTGTAATTTAGTCCCTCTGTGTGTGTTTTTGGACCTGCACTGTGCACTAATATTCTGAGGAGGATGCTAGCATTATATTTCCTGTATGTTACTAGCCTTTCCCTATATTGTAATGATTCCATTTCCCAAGATCATGCATGAAGGTCAATAAATGGTAGTGTAACTTGGCTTAACATTAGTTAAATAGTGATGGAGTAGGCTTGACTTTAGTACATGTACATACATTGCAGATAATACAGAAATAGTAAAATTGCTTCTTATGGCAGATGCAGAAGATAAGTTGTAAAACAACTTACGTAATCATAGAAGTATTAAAAATATATGAAATAAGCAATGCCATTACTTAAGGTCACCTGGCCACAGGTCAACAAGACTATAAAAGACTGGATGGTGTAGGGCAGTGGTGGCGAACCTATGGTACGCATGCCAAAGAGGGCACTCAGAGCCCTCTCTGTGGGTACAGGCATCATCACCACAGTTGCTCTAACAGCTCTCCTAGATCCCCCTAGATAGAGAGCGTTCCTTCAGTATAGGTGATATATATGGACAGTATATGGACCCAATCTGACAATTTTCAGGATGGATTCACAGCCTACACTGAAGGAGCACTCACATGCTGGGAGGATCTATGTAGGATAGCTGCCCTGATGCTGGCGCGATGATGCCACTCATTGGCATTGGGTGCTGAAAAGGATCGCCAACACTGGTGTAGGGCATTTTACAACATCAAGTCATTCCTATAATAAGTTTCTAAAATTGAGAATTTTCTTTACCTCATATGAAGCACAAGCACCAATAGTAAGACCCCTTATATATTTACTGAGTATATCAAGGTTAGAATCTGTAGTGTGACTGAGCATTTCACAATTGTCTTGGGACCAGTTTTTAAAATCCATGTGAATGTTCTTCAATGAGTTCATAAAAATTAGAACGGACAAAATCTGATGACTTAAGTATTTTATGGCAGTGAGATCTTTCTAAATTAGCTGCAGAATAAGTGACTGATTAGAAATTGCAAACTCCAAAATAATATCATTACAAAAGAGAATAATTTCTCTAAATCATTCCACTCACCTCTAACTATAACATGGTTTCACAGCTAGAAAAGAAAGAGAAAAAAAAACTTTGTTTATACATGTTTTTGTTTTACAATAAATGTTACATAATACAATAACATCATATATTGTTTAGGTATGACTTCCATTTAAAATACCCATGAATGTCTTAAGTGCATTTGACAGCTGCAGCATGAAGTCACTGCCACTTACCTTTTAACCCTTTATCATCACCATACTGATAATATCAAGGAATGCTTGTCTACCAATATCGCCATATTATCAAAGCCCAGGAACCACTGCCTCCTGCTCACCTCAGCAATAGGGCAGTAATTTTAGTGAGCAGGTAGTAGGAAAGTGGACCATGTATCTATTTCCTGTGAGATGGAATGATCCCCTACATAGTAGACCATAAACCATTTTCCTCTAGGAGCAACGTAACTTATGCAAGCATTCATCTCTGCCTTACATAAATCATAGATGAGACAATGACACAGATTCCTTCTTTTTTTTTAAACAAACACACACACAAATTATGAATTAGGGGTGGGTGGACAGAAACATTCCTGCTCTCTGGTTCCAGGTACCTACATGCATGCATGTATGTATATATATTTTTATTTATAAAGCGTCACAAAATTACGCAGAGCTATTCAATCCAACAATACAGTTATAATACAGACAAGGGAAGTGCATAACAAAGAACAAGTGAAGTAATTTACAAGCATATGATCAAGAAAATACATCACTGTAAGTGCCAGGCCATGATTGAAACAAGAGGATGGAGAGCCCTGCCCCATAGAGCTTACACTCCAAATAGGAAGACTTACATAAACAGATAGGAGGGCAACAAGTACAGTAGCATAAAGTGACAGTTCATTTGGCTATAGTTGCCAAATAAATAAGAAAATAAATAAAAAATATATATAATATAATTTAAATTTTGAATAAATAGTTGCATAAATATAAAATCTAGACATGAAAACCAGTGATAGTGATCCGAGAGGTATGATTTCAATTTAGTTTTGAAGATATTGATGGATTGCTCTTGGTGGAGGTAGAGGGGTATAGAATTCCAAAGAAAAGGGGCAGCAAGAAAGAAGGGTTTAAGATGAGAATGGGTGGTCTTGGTGAGGAAGAGAATGTGCATGTGCATGTCCCATCATCCACTCTGTCTTCCTCATTTGTCCCTCCTCCTCTTTCCTGTCCCTGCTTGCTCTCCTATGCCATCGGACCTCCTAATTTTACTTATTTTCTTTCAGCTTTTGTTCCAGAGGGTCACTAAATTTATACAATGTATGTGTAATGAATACTTTTTAACTTATCATAACAGCAGAGCCTATATGTTGATAGGGGAGCAGAGGTGTACAATGATACAGACAGGGGAGGCAAGTACTACCATGCTTGGGGGAGGCAAGTACTACCATGCTTATGGGAGGGAAGGGCCCAGAGCTTCCCCCCACCTCCTAGAAATGGTAGTTTCCTGCAAACTTATGGTGATGAATGGATGCAGTGCACATTTCGCAATGAGATCCATTCTAGTGTATGTAGTCTACTGTAGGAGAAACTACAATTAATAATATATGTATATTTAAAACATACAAAAGAAGCATACAATGTAAACAAAGCTAAAAATAATTGCCATGATCATAATAATATTAATTTTACTTAAACAACTGTAAAATAAACAATTCAAATACACACAGCTCTCCAGTTTAGAGACCAAACATCTGTGTGTTTATTTACAGTTTAAATAGAATGATTTACAACAGAAATGAAAGAATATAGTACCAAGGAGAAAATGATGTGCAATAGGCACTGCTGAATGTAAGGTCAAGGAGGGCTCCTTTCAGCTTTGGAAAAGCATGATTCAGACCAAAAAAAATGTGAGGATATAAAATAGCAAATTTCCACACTGAAAAGTCTTTCTATCTCTAAATAACTAAAAGGGATATTATATTCCATAATTTTTCAGTGTTTAAACAACATTATTTTATTTCTGAAACAAAACAACAGAACAATCTAATTTACAACAATAAGCTACATGAACAGACCAATAGGGTATCCGGAATGCAATCCCATTAGCTCTATCCATCCAGGTTTTAAAGTTTAATTATCAAATAGGGCAACTTTACTTTCCATAAATGTCTTGGCATTTAGAGATCTCAACATACAGTAGGCTTAAGAAGCTAAAGGCCTTTTACAAAACAAGGAGGACAATAAACATTTGAGAAGTGCAATCCCTGCTAGAACTTTAAGTTCAGTGACTACCACAGTACCCCTCCCTCCCATCCCAAACAGTATTATATTTCGATTTTTTTAGTGGAATATGGATTTCTTATTTGTATTTCCTGCCAATCTATAAGCACCATTGTACTATTTTGTTGAGTAGAGATTTGTAGTTTTCATAAAATGATCTGGTCTGTTATCATCTGGAGCACTGTATGGATATAAGCTCCTAAGGCTGAATTGATATAAACAAAGTTTTCTTTAGGCTTGTGGCCATAATAATGAGTTGACTGCAAGATTTGATAAAAATTTGGTAAAAATACATACACGTTCAAAAAAATAGAAGCAATGCAGAGGTGCCACACAAGAGAGAGCAGGGGATACTTTCTTGTCAGGATGCTACATGATGTGTTTTTACTACTGTGAGAATGAAGCTGAAGAAGTAGCGCTCAATGAAAGTCAATTATTCAGCCAGACAATAGAGAAAAATGTGGAGAAAATAATGTCAATAATCTGTGTTTTGTCTGAATAAATAGCTCTGTTTAAACTCTCTCAGTATAAAATATGACAGAAGAGCTATATTATTCCTATATTCTGTAATATTGCAATTTTATATTTGGAGGAATTGCCTGCAAATAAATTGAAGTGAAAACATAGTTTCTAAAGATAGTGTTTTCTACATGGTTGTACAAACCCCAAAATCAGAAAAGTTGGCACGTTGTGTAAATTGTAAATAAAAACAG
>WMED01011664.1:0-15152 GCA_019650415.1 Pipa parva
TTTTATTTACGATTTACACAACGTGCCAACTTTTCTGATTTTGGGGTTTGTAGAATGGCTGGTGATTCTTTATGCCAGTCACTGTCGGATAATATAATATTAAATTTCATTATCAAATTATCATATACACTATGCAATGTGTCTTACATGGTCATTTGCCCTTCCAAAAAAGCCTATAAGGGTGAGAGTAATCATTCTCTGAGTATGTATTGATGAACATCGCTCACAAATTATCAAATTATAGTGGGAAGGGGGAGGATTAGAATTCTTGTAAATTTTTCTCCAAATGGACTGACTAAAGATATCAATCATGCTTGTTTTTTACATCCTGAAATAATAGCTATTAGTAATGAGGCAAATACTTAATTTTTTTAGTCTTGTATAGGTGTATCTTCCCTTATTTTATGGTTATCTTTCCTGGTATTTGGCTACAGGTAAGTACAAAGGACTTAGGCAACTGAAACTTTATGTGACTGAGAATAAACGTTTATTTTTAAAAGCCCCAGAAATGGGAAAAGTGTGTAGTGTGTGTGTGTGTGTGTGTGTGTGTGTGTGTGTGTGTGTGTGTGTAGTGTATGTGTGTGTATATAAACAGTGAAGAAAAACACGTTTTTCTTTTCCTGTTAATATTGGTATTTTTTTAAGCTTACAGTTTTTCACTTTCTGTGGTCAGCTAAATAAAAAAGAATAAAAAAATGGGCGAACATGAACCAGTTGGGGACTGTACAGTCTTAATTCCTGCCAAGCAATGAATGGGTTAACACATCCTATCATAGTCTGACCAAGAAGCACAGCTCCTCCCACTGGCTGCTAGCATGTAAATCTGGCCGAAGGGCTAGAAAAAAATAATGAGAGTTAAAATAATTATCTCAGCGTATCACTTGCAAACTATTTGCCACACTTTCCCTACTATTAACATCAGTTAGGAATTATAAAAATGATAAATATGTACCCATAAGAAATGTTTTATTTTTCATGTCTGTTACTAGTGCTTATGAAGAGCTTTTACATCCAATTTTCTAAGGATAAAAAACATTTACATTTTTTTTTTTTTAAGTAAAAGTGTAAGTAAAGATGTTTTTATTTCATCCAATTGTCTATGCAGATAACCCTGTAGCCCATGATTTTAGTGACTGGGTGAAATTAGAGTTGCCAATCCAGAAATATCAATATTGGGTGATAGATCACTATACAAGTTACATTAGTTGTAAGAGTCAAATATGGCTCATATAGATTAGTAGTAAATATAGTCCCATACCTATTTATCAACCTTTTCTCTCCCCAAAGCATGAAAATCCAAATTTTTACTCATTGTCAGTAAATTTACCATTACTATTAGCAAACCTGGGTTGAACCCAAAATCCAAAAATTTGCTCAAAGCCAAACAAAATGTGTAACAAAGAGCAAAAGATTGCTCCACGACAACAGCCCATGTACAAACACTGGAATATACTCTTCATGCTGTTTTTTTTATTCACCAAAGTAGAAAAGCAAATGTTAATTGATTCATCCACCTTGGTCCTTATTTCTTTCCTGCAGCCAGAATGTGTTGCCCTCTCCAAAATGACGTTTATGTTCCTGGACATCATCACTCTTTAGTTAACACAAAGGCTCAGATAGAGTGAAGCCAACCACAGTGTAATGCAGAGGTAACGCAGTTACAAATCCAACTACATGTAACATACCTCTCAGCAAGGGCTTTGCTAGGAGAGCTTTTCACTGACAGAAGGTCTTCTTCCAGTCTTCTCCTCTCTGCTTCCAGCTGGTCTATCTCATCCTGAGTGCGCCTTCGGGTTGTAACAAATTGAAGCTCCTTCAGAAGTTCCTCCTTCTCATTGATCAGCATTAGTTTCTCCTTTTCTATGTCAAGAGCTCCAGGCCAGGCTTCACTGTCCAGCTTGGCCAATTCAATCTTTAGGTTTGCCATGCTGTGAAGGAAGAAATATAGAAAAAAATAAATGTAGGCCAGGATGGAAAAGCTGTAAAAGATGTAAATCATCTACCGGTAATACTGGTTCCCATTATTCAAAACTTTATTCAGCACAAGCTAGCTAGTGTTTTACTTGCCCTTATACTGGCCACACACTTTCATATCCCCAGGCACAAAAGTGTAATGAATTTCTTCAGTGCAGGTACTATATTGATTATACAGACCAACATCCAAATGCCCTGTACTATGTACAAGAAAACCACAGGCATATGAATTAGATAACCAGAGAGATGGATTATTCACTTTAATGCAATGTAACATACAACTGAATACAAACATGGGTTTCCAGATTGCAGTTGTTGAATTACTGAGTAAAGGAAAACAAATGGCTTACTCTGTTACTGCGGGGTTTGAATACAGATAAGAACTGGGATCACCTGCCAATTACATTTACTGTTTTGGGTAATAAAAACAACACAGTGGATGTTAAGCACCCAAGACTGATTGGTTGGGGCATGAAAAACTTATAGGGGAGGCAGCTGCTTCTAGTCTCATTGCAGGGCCCACAGCTTCTACTCAACTGTTGAAAATAGGTAACTTCCTGAAAAATGACGGTGATGGGGGCAGTATTAAAATTAGTCCCAAACTAATCCCCTGCCTTGGATTCAGTGCTGCCTTTCAGCTATACAGGGAATAAAAGGCTGTATTTGGCAGTGGGTAGGACCAGCATATCCATGTAGTTTAGCACCCACTCCATCATGACACTGTTCACATCATCAAGCCTGGTCCCATGTACTCCTGCTGCACCAGCTCTAGCTAACTGTAACAAGGTGGCATGTTTGGGGAAATATACTACAGCATTTTGAGGTTTGTGTGGGGATCATTGCAAAGCATGTAGAGCATGTAGATCTTGTGGTGGGGAAATAATGCAAATTACATTGAATTGAGGGTCAGGGGCATTTGGGGCATGTGTGGGGGCACTCAGGACATCTGAGATGTAGGGCAAGTACACAGGGCAGTTGTTGGCTGATGAAGCACATTTAGAAAGCACTACTCAACTATCAAACTATAAGAAAAATAAAGTGTTTGTAAAGTTTTGATTTATCAAACACAAAACCTGGTATATTTTATTAGAATAACTGCAGCATATAAGTAGGTTCTAGTTTTATTAGAAAAGAAAGTAAAAGCCTTTCACAAAGAAAAAAAAAAGAAGAAAAAAGAAAATCATTTAGGAAGAGAAATAGAGGCGAAGGAAATAATTACATAGCAGAAATGTTTTTCCAAACACTTTAGAGACTGTAAAATTAAAACCACTTGTTGATGAACAGAACATCAATATGTGTTAAGATGGCTAGAGAGGGTGGCATTCAGAGTTAAATAAAATCAATATGTGCTATATTTAGAATTGGTGAACACAGGCATCTGAAAGCAGAAAATTACATCAGATTAGCCCCTGTGCACAGCTCTTATGATAGATAGATAGATAGATAGATAGATAGATAGATAGATAGATAGATAGATAGATAGATAGATAGATAGATAGATAGATAGATAGATAGATAGATAGATAGATCGATCGATCGATCGATCGATCTCAGATTCTGGAAACAGAGACTCAACTGAATGTTCAGATTGGCAAAAAAACAAAACAAAGGATCCAAATGAATATCAGGTTTGTGCAGTCACGTCTAGATTGGGAAAGTGATGAATAAAAAAAGTAAAAGTTTTAAGAATTAATATTTTAAACACCCCCAAGACAAGATTAAAAAAAAGAGTTGGATTTGTAGTCACCTTTTCAGACTGGGAACGACAAACTAATTGCTCTGATTGTGAAAGTGTTAAAAGCTGTTTCCTGCATAAACCTTGCAGATGGGAAGTCTGTTACTGGTATTTATAACATCTGCTCATTGATTTCTGCTGATTTTACTTATGCTAGGGACAGACTTATATTGCATCAATATTGCTGCATTTTTATATTATTTTCAACACCCCAAATATATAGAGCTTGTCGCAGCCTGACAATTGTAATATTTCCTTTTTAATGGACCGTTTCTGATATATATACTCATAGGACCATTGTTTTATATAGTTATGGTACAGCAGACTGACCTAACATAATTTATAGCAATCCAGAAGTGGCTACAAGTTGCAGTTTATTAACAGCTAGATTTACCTAAGGGTTAACAAGATTCTGAAACTTTGAATTATAATTGTAATGTGTAAACTACAGTCATGCAATAAGCTGAAGTCACTGGAAGTGTGATAAAAGGGTGATGGTTGGTATGTTTACGTATCAAATATTTTATCCTCTTTCATTACCAATTTAAAGGGCCAGTAACATCAGACAAATAAAAACTCTTATTTGGATTGGCATGGCAGTTATTTAAATAAAGAACTTGAAAAATGTTATTTTTGAAGTTGGATTCATGAATTGTATCACTGTCTGTTTTTATATCTACTGATAGCTGCCGTGGTTCCAATGTTTTCTATGGCACTTTAGCAAAATCATATTTGGGAAGTGCCCTAGGAAGCACCATTTTATAGCTAAATAGATAAGTATTATACTTTATAGACACAATTTAATATTTTTTTGGAAGCACAAATTGAATATACAGCAAATATAAAATACATTTAGGGCATTTTCATATTTTGGTGTTACTGTCCATTTAATAATAATACTTTAGTTATGCAGTTACTTTGCATATAATAAAGAATAAGTCTGAACTATACTCAAGTGATCCTCATTGCAAAGCATGACAGCTACAAACACAGGGGAGCCGTTATTACTAAAAGTAACATGATTTCAGACTACACCAACTATCCAAATGCTTAAATTAGTCAGCCTCATCCAGCTTGATAAGGTTTGTAAAAACCCTGCATTAACTACTGAATTATTTAATAAAGTCTTTAAGCAACAACCCTAACTTGAACGGGTACGAAACACTGTTATCTAATTTTTTTTTTCCAGTAATAGTAAAAAGTCAAATTTACATTTAAATTAGCATTTTAAATCCCCAACCTAAATGTTTTTCAGGTGTAGCTTTTTTGCTATTAATACACCATTAAAACAGGCTTTGTTGTATTGTATTTATTCATTTTGTTACGCTGTACTATTTCATGACAAATCCACTGCATCTGCCACAAAAGGTCATTGTCCACATTTCTATCTTTCTTCTAAAGCTAGTATGACTTTACAAAAAACAATTTCCTTCAGGCAGATTTAATTTTTCAACTGAAATCTTCTGAATTCATAAGATGAAGAGAACATCCTTTTTCCATACATTTTGTATTTACTAATATTCTCAATGACCAGTAGATGTCACTAAAACATCACTGATTAATACAACAGATTCTAGTCAAATGTATAGATAGTTTGCAACTGCTTCAGTCTTTTTGATACTTTACCTTCTTTTAGCTTCTTCATACTGGAGGCTCAATCTGACTTTTTCTGCCAGGTTTGACCTACTCCTCATTCCAATCTAGAAGCAAATAGAAAATGTAATGTCATAAAGAAAAATGTCCCAAAATAAAAGCATTAAGAGATACATGTATACTGGCATTCCCATATATATATATATATATATATATATATATATATATATATATATATATATATATATATATATATATATATATGGACAGACCACTTGAAAGCTTGTCTGTTTAAACTGACTGTTAGTCCAAAGAAAAAAGGTATCACCAAGTATTGCAATTATTTTTTTGCATCTGTGGACTAACGTGACCACTCTAACCTACTATATATATATATATAGTGATCAGTGCAACAAATTGGCAGTTAATAATAGCAATTGTGGCTAATCACTTTATTTGTTCATCACACATACATTAATCAATTTTTGAGTGGATTGTTCAAAAATAAATGGGGTCAATCATTTGTTTAGGAAAAAAATTATTTCTTGGGGTATAGCCACCCTTAGTTTTTTTATTTACATTGTTATGTATTGAGTTAGAATTCTTTCTATTTAAATGATGCGCCTTTAAGGTTATACAATATAATCCTGATAATCCAACAAGGACTGGACAGGTGAGAAATTAACAAATATTCTTGTCCCAGTGAACTATAGGGCCCCACAGGTCACAAATAATTCTATCTTACATTAAAGAACATACAAAAAATGCACTATTACATGGTGAGCAAAATCTCACTTGCAAAGACTATCATTAAATAGTAACTGTAATAATTGGGGACATGGGTCCTTTGGAAGAAATGATAAGGGAGCCAGTCCCAAATTTTGCACCAAGGCCTACTTACTTCTATTTATATGCCACTGGCATTTTGGGTGCAATACTACCATTTGAAAAGGTTAAAATGCAGAAAAAAGTAAGAATTCTAATACAAGAAAGCACATCTCCAGCTGTAATTGAACAAAGTTGTCTATGATACTCCTGCAGCCATCAGTGACAGGTAAATAGGCACATGTCTGACTCCCTATGATTGCGTCAACGGTAAAGTCCCAGATGCAAAGAATAGATACAAGTGGAATGTGCACCATGAAATGGTTGTTCTAGCCAGAACAAGACTGACATGTGGGGCTTATTCATTAAAGTTAGAATTCTGCCATCTAAGTGTATTCGTGTCACTTTGGGTACTTATGCTCTCACACATACTCCTTATTTACTAAGTGGCAATTTTTCAAAGCAAAAAAGCAAACCGTGTCGAACAAGATTTCTTGCCAGTGCAGCGTAGTCACTTGAGGAATAGATGAATTACCTTTGCATGCAAAGCAATGAAAAGTGCTCCATAAGTCTGTGATCGTGGTAAGTACATGAATTAGCTACAACACACAGTTTGTTAAATGCCCAAATATGGGAAAGTGGTGGATTAATTAGTTTGTACCCTTACGTGACGCTTCAGATTTTCATGAATAAGCCCTAAGAGTTAACATTTGTGGAGAAACTTCTACAGTGTTAAGGACACCTTCTGGAACATAGCTATATAAACATATAACAGATCTCAGAGCAAGAACCAGACTACATTAATAGCAACAATATTTTTTGCACTGAATAATCCATTTTAATAGCTGTTCCTCTTATTGCATTTTCGCTGATAGAGGCGATGGTTAATTAGTTTTTAGCCAATTAAATATTATGTGCACACAGTGCAGAAATAAATATGGATCCAGCAGTTATGATGAAAAGAACTCAGTATGCCCCCATTGTTCATTTAGATTACGCTTGGGTGTAATACTACAACATTACAAAGTAACTTTGGAAGCAAAGCCCATCAGATTTTGTAAGGTAACATTTTAATTGTGATGCTATAATGTTTGTTTTACATTTTTTTTCTAAGCAGTATAAACAGGCTAGCTCTAGTAATGTGTGCAATGGTGTTTAACACAAAAGTGGTAACGTTAGATTTCTATAGTGAAGAGAACAAGAGATGGGTGACTAATGACACTGTGAACTCTTGATATATTTTACTTTAAAAACAAGTTGCAAAGCTGTATAGCAATTTAGGGTGTATTATTTGCTCCTTTCTGCACCCAAAGCAAATGTCAGGAAGAAACAGGTAGATGGAAGCACCAAAATAATAAATCATTGTGAGACAAATCTCTTAACTACTTCAACACTGAACAAGAAGTAGCAAAAGTCTTGACATGGACAGGAAGAATTCTGATTGGATAATCCATTCTGTTTAGGAAATAAAGACAATAAGCATGCAAAAATGTATTTTCTTTTTTTTATACTGTTACACTTATTTGTTCATTTTTGTATCAGAGCTACTTAAAAACTCACAATATAATAAAAAATAATATAAGTTATTACCCAGTCTGCATAATTTTCCAATCTAACAATCAGGTTGCTAATCAATGTTCCAAAAAACAAGGCAGTAATCAGACTAGCAGACACAAATGAGTAAATTAAGCAATATAAGTTTTTACTTTACTCTATCCTCAATATTTATCCAAATGTGGTTACTAGTGTGTTTACAGAGCACCATGGACTTGACAAACTATAGGATTATTTCTTTTATCTTCGTTATAACGTGTGTTTTTACTAAAAAAAAAAAAATTACCAGCAAATAACAGTTTGAATAGTTTTATGCCACCTAATAGGCAATTTTATTCCTTTAATTAAAAAAAAAACTGCTTTCCTTTTAAGATTAGTGTAACTTCCTTATATTATAGTCTAGGGAATCTTTCCAATCTATCACACTGAAAAATGTAAAAAAAAATAAAAATAAATAAATAACCTTGACAATTTTTCTAGTGGGAATGAAAGCACTTAAAATGAATAACACTAATGACAAAAGTGAAAAATATGAGATGATTTAACAAAATAAATTCAGCATTAAAAATTGACTCCATGTTTGACTTGCAAAAATTGCATTTTTACCAAATATTCTGAAACCTAAAAGAGAAAGAAGCAATTTGCTGCAGAGGTGTAAGTAAAGTCGAGAGCTTCATAAAGAGAGAGATAAAAATAATGGGCATGGAGGAAAAGCTGAACTTTACGAGATGTTTGATCAGAGGCAGGGGAGAGAGAGTATTGCTACAGAAACCCCAACTAACAAGCAGTTTTCTATATCATTTATATGAAGTACTGCAAAATAGAATTGGCTTCAGTGCAAGAGGGCACCCTACATTGTTCACTAAAAAGCAGCTAATGTGTTCTGTGTGTTTTTAACTTTAACTCCAGAGTGAAGAGGAGGAAACTCCATTACTAAATAGAACTTTTTTTTTTATCCACCAAGGAGAAATAGCCACATAAACTAGGAAAACTGTAAATAATACAGTCTACAGTAGATATTGAGTCAGCTAACTAAAAGCAACAATGAAATTGGTTTCAGAGAACCCAGTGTAACATCAACATATTAAGGTCATCAGAACAGAAAAATCAAATCTTGTATGTTTCCACTTGACAAACATAGTAAAAACAGCAACTTACATCACCAGAAATATCAGTTTGGGATCCGGCATCCAGTGTTTGCGGTGACAGAGACATATAGGGGTTTATAAGACCAGATCTTAAATCGGGTTCAGATCTACCTCTGGCTTCTTCTAAATGAAACCTTTCTTTGAGCTTTACAAGACTCTGGGGGGGGAAAAGAACAAAACAAAAATGATCTACATTTGTTCATCTACATACATACCACTTGGCTCCAGCTAAGCCCAAACATAATACAGGGAGGATTAAGATTATAGCCAGTGGGTACCATGTGACCAGAAAGGTGAGGTATTTACAAGGTGGTTCAGTGATTAAATATGTGCAAATGTTTGGAATCTGGCATGTGTCACCACCCTCTGCTCAGAACTGGTGAATTCCTTTGTGGTGAAGTTAGCAGAGCTGTAAAAGTCTTCTTGCACAGATGATCCTTAGTGTTGGCAGGACACTGTGCAATCCACTGCAAGGTATCTGGTAATCCTAAAAGTGCAAGTGACACTGACTTGTGTTGATTTTAGGACTCCTAGACATACTATTACACCTATTTCTAGTCACAATTATACCCAGTCATACTGTTAAACCCAACACACTGGGTACCATGCAGTTGGTACATGGCTACAGTGCAGTATAAAGTTATTTTCTATATTGGACACCCATTCTGTATGTATACTGCTAACTACAGTGGTGCCCTGTAAGTATAACCAACACTAACCTGCATTAGTTCTTGTTTTTCTTTTTCTCCAGTGTTGATAGCTTTCTTAATGGACTTTAGCTCGGATAAGATATCCTTTGCTTCTCTGAGCTCATAACCGTTCTGCCCTCCAGACATTTTTTGGTCAATGCTAAAAGAGAAATCAGATGCTGTGAGATACATACTATTTTTGAATAGCTGGCATGGTTTAAAGAGGTGTTTCTGACAATTCTGACATGTTTGTCTCCTGCCAATAGGGAATCAGAGTGCAAGGCACTTCCTGTCACACAGCCAGAGCTGTAACATAAAGTAAGTCATCATTTCAGGTAACGGAACAATCTTCTTGAGTTAATGACCAGTACCAGTAGGCACTGGAGAGGTCCATAAGTTATCTATCTAGCTCAGTCAGGTGCTTTTTAAGGCTTACCAAGGGATGACAGCAATTTAGGTAGTACTAACAGGAAAACTAGACAACAAAAACAATTCTAATAACAATAATTATAATATATTCAACAACGCTTTGTCTTAATACTACATATTAAAAACTGAAAAATGAGAATACTTAAATCTATTGCACAAAGGAAAGTATTCCTATAAAGCTGGGCATATATTGTACAGTTTTTCAGATAATTAGTGGCAGATTCAGCTAAAATGAATAATGATGTGTGTCTATAGGTGGGCAGAAAGATTTACACTAATGCTTATCCCAGTGGTTCTTAACCTTGTTTGAGGTACCAAACCCACCAGTTTCATATGTACATTCACCGAACGCTTCTTTAGTGATAAATCACTTGACTTCCTTGTCTTGACTTCCGTGGCGGAGGCTCCGCCAAACCCCTGAGACAAACTCACCAAATCCCTAGGGTTCAATTGAACCACTGGTTAAGAACCACAAAAGAAAATGAATCTCTGTAAAACTTGGCACAGCTAATGACACGATTGTAAGTCTACTTCGATTGTTTAAAGAAGAATCTTCCTATGTATGGTCAGTCTTAGAGTTAACATTCTATTCTAAAAAGCACCACCTCTTTCCTTGTTATAACCTTGTAAGATCTAGAATCAATATCTTTTACATGCATTTTTTTGTCCCTAAGGAGTAAGGCATATGAAAATGTCATGGAAGCTACTTGTCATTCACTTATCAATTACACTAGCATGAATATATTCTTTGTTGAAGTCAATTGCTTCAGAACTCCTCGCTGGAGCAACAACAGAGGAAAGAAACCTGAGCGCTACTACCCCAAGTCATCAGAACATGAGCTATAAACCAAAGATGGAAGCTACTCACCAGTGAAGAACAAATAACTGAAACACTAGTACATAGTTTATTAATATGTTAATGAACACTGTATAACATATTATACAATGAATGCACTTTGATAAATATTGAGTAGGGAAGCATCTACCAGAAAAGCAAAGCCAGATTTACATCTCAGGAGCTTGGCACCTAAGGCCCTACCCAGTAATAGCCACAACTCTTTGAGCAAATAATCACAGAATCAATAGTGCAGAGAACGGACGTGCTTTATCTGTGTGACTCAATTTTCTGTGAAGTGAAATTGCAAAATATCAGACTCAATATTTGCATATAAAAAATATTTGTTAGTCGAAATTATAATGTATCCCTTTGGTCCTCCCTGTCTATATTCCTCACTAGGAGGGAGGCACACTTCTACCTAAACCACCTACAGGCAAAGACCTCCCAAACCTACAGGGAAATCCAGCATCACAGAATAGGTTACATAATATGGAATGTTGTTTGTTAAGACTACCCCTTCAAAATGGTGGGAGGGAGTAAGTGTGACAGGGGACTTTACATTTAAAGTAATACGAGAAGTTCAATATGGATTTATGAGCCAATGGCATCAAAGTTTACAAAAGCTATTTTTTAATCCCTTTAATATGCACCAGACCTTATGGATAAAAAAACAATAGTTTATTATATTATACTGTAGCCATTTATATCTGTTAAAAAGCTGTTGGTGCCAGGCTACACAAAGGCTTTTACTTATGATTTATTACATTGTCTAAAGTACAAAAGAATTAAAGAACTCTTGTGATGCCCCATTAAAAAAACACAACATTTTAAACCTGTTTAAGAACTACCGTAGCTTCCCCCACTGTGTGTATGCCAACTAAACTGACAAGCGTACTGGACTGGGAACGTGGGTTATTTTACATGTCAGCCACAGAGAGGACTTAAGCTCTGGCAGAAATACCATTATCTTGAACGATGTACACTGACCCTAGTCTCTGTTAGTCGCTCTGTTTGAAGTTAATGGCATGATGTCTGCCTGAATGTGGCCGCCTGACTTTTCTTAACAACTGCCCATTGTTTCTATATGGTATGTTGTTGACAGTTTCTCAAACATGCTTTGGATTCCTATCAAAATTGCTTGCAAGCAAGCTGATTTAAAACAATGCATCTTTGTTACATTAATATAACAACAACAGAGTGCTTGGCTAACCTTTAATCCTGGCCCACTGGAATGAGGTGTTACTCCTTTAGCGGCAGAATAATAGCAAGTTCTACTACTGTGTGTATTTAATTCAAACCAAATACAGTCATTTATATTCTGTGCCACTTCAGTGAACCCCATTGTCCAAATATACTGGTTCCCAAGAAAAGCACAAATGTGTCCAAAAGTGGGTGTTAAAATAGGTATAGTCACAGGTGGCATTTACCAGTACATGTCCATAAGTCTTCCTCCACCCACTGGGGTAAAATATAACCCATTTCACTGGATGATTGAGTTCACTGTATTTTTCGTTAAATGTCCAGTAAAAACATGTGCTTTTGGTCTATCATGGTGCTCCCTCAGCTAAATAAACTATACATCACCTATAGCAGCATTATCTTTAAAGGGAAAACTTTATAGTCATTATTGTATCTTAATGAAAGTCCAAATTTAGGCTATGTCAGTCACTAATTATATTTGAAATGTAACTATTTATAGTCACTGTGGTCATTTAAGTTTGGTACCATGTTGCTTAACACAGACCTATTATCACCAACTTTCCTTAAGCAGGCCCACTTCCCCATACTATGCCACAACTGTGGAAAAATCACAGATCAGCTGCCATGCTACCCTGTGCCTAATACCCCCAAACTGCCTGACTACCTACCTTGTCCCATATTGAGTGTATCACCCCATACAGTTTCTGCACTATTCCTGCTCTGTAACAAGCACGCTTACACTGTCCAAATAGAATCACTCCCTAAAACACACAACACAATGTTCCACTCTGTCTAAATCAACAACCACTCAGTAACATCTCGCCCTTGCAGCATGTGTATTGAACTTTTACACCCATTCATTGTCAGCCTCGCTCTACTGAACATGGACCAACAACAATTTTCCTATTATAATAAGGCTCTAGTTACTTAATGTCACATTCTTACAGATGTCAAAATGCTTTTGTTTCAGCCTTGGAATGTCCATTTTGTACATACGTACACCTGTCTTGTCTTATTCAGAACATCAATACCTAGGAAGCAATGTCAGCCAGCATACCCTTTAAAGATTTTACATATTCTGTGTTCCCTAGATCTGTCTCTTGATAATACAGTAGGTCCATTTTGAGGGGCATGCAGGCAGTCTCAACAACCACATTACGAAACATTACTAGCATTTGATGTATATGTAGGGACTGTGCACAGAATGTTTGGTGATGAAAACAGCATTAGTCCACTTCTAAAACTCCTGCAAGCTGGAGTAGCAGTAGAAAGGGGACAGTACTGCCTCTACTAACTTAATGGTGTTGTCTTTTTTTTTTTTTTGGCAAGTCCTCTGTGCTCTACATTTGTATCTAGTAATTTGTTTTCCAGGCTACATTTGGCATTGCTACTGAACATTAAACAAGACGGTTACTGAGAAATGTATCTAGATATACTGTAAGCATGTTGATCATGGAGCATTGCAGCTGTGTATAAGCATGATGGACACTGAGCACTGTATCTAGTTATAAGTAAAATGGGCCCTGAGCATTTTAACTGGTTAAAATCAACTGCATGATGGCCACTGAGCATTCTTTTGTGTACTAAGCATGATGAGTACTGAGCGTTGTATCTCGATAACATAGGATGAGCATTAAAGACCTTAGCATTCTCTTCAGATAATTATAGTAACGGACACACTTAGAGTAACTACACAGATAAAAAGGGCTAAATGGCACCACAATTTTCTAGCAGGCAAAGAAAATGTTTTCTTTCCTATGTGTTTAACTACTGCTAAAATCTGCAATTGCAGCTGTTCAGCATTTGGTAGTTAGAGTTTGGATTTACACTGTTAATGCCACAAAATACAAAAAGTCAAATTTGAACAAGCATTTCTTGTTGTGGATGAGGCCATGGAAAGAAAGAAGAAAAGACATCTTTATAAGTAACTAAGTGCAATCTAATAGTAGATGATGTTATATCTATCCTAGTATAACACCAACAGTCTTTTCCTATAATAGGGTTTCTCTGGAATTTGATACATATACTGATGTTCCTTTATCTGCTCATACCAAAAATATACGACATTACAACAGAACTTCATGACAACATGCCCTTCACAATGCAGAGGCATAACTACTATAAAAGATTGCACTGTTATGCGACATGCAATACATCTAACTTAGTGATGCTCAACCTACAGCCTGCAAAGCATTGCTATTCGACCCCCAGCACAACAGCGACAATTCTGTAAACTTTACAGACGTTTTGCTTCACTCTCCGTTCTGCTTCTCCGAACCTCCTGTCTTTGTTGCGGAGCTCAGTATAATGCAGCTTTCTCATTAGCCCGCCTCCTGCCGCCGGAGCTCTTTATTTTGCACCAAAGACAAGAGATTTGGAGAAGCAGAACCAGGAGTGAAGCAAAACTAGCTGACAAGTCAATGAACCGCACAGCCAAGGAGGCAGAGGTGCAAGTAGTCCCTCGTAATCCTCACACAACAAGCTGGAACACAGGTACAGGGGAGGCCTGACTAGACAGCAGGGAAGCATGGAGTTTGGACAGCGCAGGGATCAGCAGACAATTGATCACACACAGCCAAATGTGGTAACAACTTCAAACATCCTACTAATTACTACAGAATTAAATGATAAGTACAACGCATTTCTAATACTATTAGTAATACATTTTTATCTGCTCTTTTTTTTTTACTTTTTAGTATTTTTGCATTGAAGTGCCCCATGACACATGTCGGAAATTTATATGACCCCCAGGTTGAAAAAGGTTGGGCATCACTGGTCTAACATAATCTATTTGCTCAAATGCCTTTGTGGGAGCTTCTACATAGGACAGACATCCGGACCAGTTAAGGAACACAAAGTTAACATAACTTTTAACTAAAACTAGTAATATCACCACAGTTTCTAGACATTTTTTTCAGTTGAAACAAAGTTAGCCAATTAAAATGGCAGGTCTTGGAGGTGGAATCTTTACCTGCTAGGGAGGAGATTTAAAATGTATATTGGCACAAAGAGAAGCCATTTGGATAAAGAAACTAAACAGTTGTAGACCAAATGGTTGAAATGATTACGGGACAGTTAAGCCCTTTTTTATGAAATTCTTCCTGAATTGGTTGAAAAAACAAAAACATACGTTTCCATATGTGTACTGACCGCTCTAGCCTGGTGGG